>NW_019059700.1:185674-220278 GCF_000696155.1 Zootermopsis nevadensis | reverse complement strand
ACGCTCTTTGCAATTCACAGATTGTATAGTGTAGAATTACATGGGACAGTGACCATTAATAGTAAGTAAAGATTGGAAGAAGGCAATTTTGTGACCTATTGAAGTATACTATTATGTTATTCGCCTGGAGCTACAGGGGAAATTTTGTGAAATAATCAGTCAAACCACGGACATAATTGGGACCCGGTTCCTTCCGAATCCAGTTGTAGATAATTACGTTACAGCAAATTTCCTGGATTATGGTCTGTGTAGTAACTGTCGCAAACTGTTTGTAGCTTTAGGCACAACAATAAGCAGCCATTTTATAATTTTATATTTGTGGTGTAATGATTCAGAATGTATATATTCAAAAATGCTTTCCTACAAATTTTACTCATCTTTATGGCTTCTAGTAACATTTTTGGGTCGATTAATCATTAAATTGTGTGAATTTGTCAGCTATTGAACCAGCATATGTGTACGAATTATGTAATCGTATGTCACAAATAACTGTTACAAATGCAGTGTCAGCCATTGCCATAGGGTTGATTATTGGTCCTTATTTTATCATACAAATTTTCAAATTAGAAAAATATTTTTGAAGTTCAAAGTACCTTCTTCAAGCAACTGACTTATTGCTGAATATAATCGTATTTTTCCATCATGATTAATAATTTGATCTCTTAGCAACTAAAAATGTCAGTATAAATCGTACTTATTTTAACTTTACTGACCACTTAAATCTTCTATCCTATTTCGCACGATCTGAGAGAATTAAATAGTATATAGTCGAGACGGAACTGCTTCATATTCCGGAGGTTTCGGTTGCAAACTCGGACCGGTGACCGGCTGAGATTATTTGTGGCTTTCCTCAGTCTCTCTGGTTAAATGCCGGTATTGAACCTTAAATTAGGCTACTACCACATCCTTCTATATATTTTCCAACAATTTATTTTTCATTAATCATGCTATCTGTACTCATTGAAAAGACGGTATAATTTGAGGCGTTATGAACGGATGATGATGGCAGCTTGATAAGTTTTATTTTGAGCAATGCTAGTTCTTTGTTGCCAAAACACGTGAAATGTGATCATTTGTACAGTTACCCTCCATGTGACCTGATAGTTACGGCGAACGACATTGTGTCTTAGGATGGCTGAAATTTATGAACCGATGACGGTGGCCTATTGGTGCTGTGGTGCAGATTCATGGAGGCAGCAAGCAGTGAAGCTGGCAGGCTCTGGGTTGTTTGGTTAGTTGGCTTTTAATTGGCCCTACTGCAGAAGCCGTACAGTGGCAGAAGAGGTTCGAGAAAGCGGTGTGTTATACATATAACATACAACGAAAGGGAGGGGGTAATGTGAACTACGGGGGTGAGAGAGGGTGGTGGTTGTAGGAACGAGGTCGAGTGAGGGGTTGGTGCAGAAGAGGGTGGGTTCTAGTTGGACGCCGAGCACCACGACGGCGACGACGACCGCCTCAGGGCAACAACCATGGAGAGTGAACCACCCTTCCCACCCACTAGCTTCGTCCGCCCAGCATTTTTATTAATGCATAGCTCCTGCTGCCCTAACGGTTCCCTAAAGGCAAAAGCCAACCAAAATTTAATTATTTCCGGAATTCTATTCTAATTAACTTTGATTGAACGTCCCCGTGAATGGCAAAACGTAGCAGTACAGCGGGTGGCTGGTTGGTATAGTCAGGCAGGCCGGTCGGGCAACTCTAGCAGACGAGTTATCGTCCGAACGTAAAAAAAAAAATGCACAAAACTCTGCCAGGAGCTAAATTGGACAGGATATAATATTAAGTATGATGTATTTGAAAATAAAATGTTCAT
The DNA here is from genome assembly GCF_000696155.1 of Zootermopsis nevadensis. Next base: position 218,462 of record NW_019059700.1, on the reverse strand, counting down.
TATTGACGCAATCGCTTTCTGTTTTTTAGCTGAACGACGGGTGGACTGTGTTCCCGTTTTGTATCTTCGAGGCAAATAATTACATTCAGTTCATTGTGTTATTTAATATTCTGTATGGAGCAATATGTTGGTGTTTATTGCAGTATCGTTTGCAAAGTCCATTGCTTACGGTTGAGTTTCCAACTTTTGTTTGCTACGATCACTTAGAGGAAATTTAGTATAACTAAGTGGTTGCATTTGCCTTTCACCATTATGTTCCGTCAGAGTCTCAGGCCGTGATCTCGTCTCTAAGTGTTATACGTGCTCATTTTTGTAAATTTATTGGATCTCGTCTCTAAGTGTTATACGTGCTAATTTTTTTAAATTTATTCTAAATTAGCAACGTAAAAACTGTGTCCTCTATAAGTCATATACATTTTTCCTGAATACTTTTTTAAATTTTTAAACAACATAAGAACTAAAACATTGAAATAAATTGGTCTCTCACTCTCGCGATCTGCAAAGAGCATAGATCGAAGGTGTTTGAGAACAGAGTTCTAAGGGGATCTGAATGTAAGGTGGTAACTGGAGGCTGCAGATAATACGTGGTCCTAATAAGAATCTTTATTATGTGCATTACTTCCAAAGTATTTTTAGGGTGATCAGATAAAGGAAAAATGGATGGGCAGGACATATAACACGTGGAAGAAATGAAAAATGCGTATAAAGTTTTTGCCGGGAAATCCGACTGAAAGAGATTGTGCTCTTGGACATTTTATCTGCTATGCTTTTGAATTGTAGTTAATGCATAATCCCTCAGTGCAGTTTAACAATATAACATTGTTTGCCACTGGATTAGATGCTTAAAAATAACATATTTGATTGTTCCTGAAATTCGTTTATGTGAGTCCAGTTCAGGGCGTCTTATTCTCATATTATGCCTGCATAACGATGCTGACCACTCACCCCCATCTAGTGCCGAGGTCAAGGAAGAGAGGAACTATACCTCCACTCACCCCAAACGCCTACATGGCGTATAGTGGGACAAACTTTACTTTAACTAGCATGATTAATAAGCTTTTATAGCAAAACATAATTAATTCTTAAAGTCTGATAGGAAGTGAAGACATATTTCAGGTGCACTCTTTCTTATTGGTTTCTTTGCTTACGCCAAAATTTTAGAGTACCGAACGACTAATTCGGAATGATTAGTAGGAAGGATGAAAAATACGGTGTTATTTGTAATTTTGATTACTAGTCCATAGTTTGCCTATACGGGTTGCGGGAAACCCACAAATAATTACATTACACAGCCTTCTTCCGGATTGAGCATTGAATCTGGGATGTCTCGTACAAAGCAGAAGTGCTAACTACTACGTAGTGATTTTCGGAAAATTTTGTTATAAGAATTTTTGAAGGAATGACAAATTTATATATATTTTTCTTTGTTTCAGGTAAGACAAGGCAGAATGTCGACATAGCAGTAAAGTAAGTACTTCTGTGCAATAGCTTTAAGTGGTATGTTTTGTGAAAACTTTTATATCGTGACGGCAAGAGATATAATGGATATCTTCACATAGAATTTTGTCTGACCACTGTTAGCTAACAGTGATGTGAACCTTGGAGGGAAGCAATGTGATTGCTTTCGATTTTTCTTCGCTTATTTCATACGTTACGTGTATACAGTATTACAGTTACACTTACGGTAGAAACTATAACATCAATCACTTTTAGAGGGAAAGGGGGGGGGGGTGAAGAAGGTTTTTTTGCAGAGAGAAATTACCAAGCGTCTTATGAATTACATGTGGCGGTAATTAAAATACTCATTACACCCTCTAAGATTTTGCTAAAACGGAAATGATTTGTGACAAAAATTTTAAAATAAATTGTCATCGGAAGGAAGTTGCAGTTCCAGCTAGCATTTTGGATTCCAATGAAATTTTAAGAGACGAAGCCCTTTACTGAATGGGACTCTCGAAACAGGAAAACTGGAAGAAACTCTAAAAATAGAGGTATAGAGGGGAGGAGTGCTGTCTCTCTGTCTGTTTGTCTGTCTGTCCGCATATCCCATCTACGAAAGTAACTTGACCGACTTTATGAAATATGTTATTGGGGTTTATACTAGAGTAACAAAGAAGATTTTCCCTCGATTTGTACCCGTCACAGAAATACCGCGGCGTTGCTAATGTGTCTAGAACAAAATTTCTCTTAGTAAAATAACTCGCTTTTAATAATTTCTTTGCATTGTCTTTGCTTATATTTTCTTCAAATTTTAAGAATATAAAATATCTATACCTAATAAATTACATACCCAAAGATTTACTCTGCTTATAAATCTTAAAAATGTTTTTTATTCTATGTGATACTTTAGTAGATTAACAAAATATGAGCACTTGAACATGGGAGGTAAAGAAAGCAAGAACTACACAAATTAAATCTGCCCACTTGCGTGAGTTCTGTCTTTTTGAATACTGCGCCAAAACGCGAATGCAGCTACGTACAGTTTATTAAAAGTGTCGTATTTAACGGACGGTACACATGAATATCTTAACAAACCTGTCCATGTTCTAAGAAACGGATCATCACACGAAATACTTGAACCGACGTAAAATATAAATCACATTAAGAACTGAACCTTGTATTTGAAACATTTTTGTTATATTTATTTAATATATTTGTAGAAAATAGTTTTACCTCATTAGACACAAAATAAGTGGTAGCTATATTATGGGAATCTTAACAAAAACATTTTACAGTTTACCTCAGTTTATGTTATGCAAAGTGTTTCTTAAGTTTTCTTCTTTTCAGTAAAGACTGTTCTGTGTTTCAAATGTATTTGCGTAATTTCTAATACCTATTACATGAATGTGGTTGTTTAAATTAAATTCCAAACTCCAGAGCTTTATCTATGTTAAAGGTGACTTACATAATCAGTGAGCTAACTTACATCAATGACTGCTGTAGAGATGACAAACATAATTTTACAAGGCTGGAAATATACTTCAGAGCAACGATATTTAAAGTAACAACACAGAAAACATAGAATATGCCAGGCAGTTTCTACTCTGTGGTTACAAAATCGAGGAAACGGTAATTACGTTTACTGAATTAAAGTTTCAAGTGGCGTCACAGAAATAAATGTTCGGACATATCAGAGAACATATTTATAATACGTAACTAACAGTTTTCCGAGTTTCTCAATGTAGAAAAAGTAAAGCAGATGTGTAACGAAATATATTACAATACGTATTATATATCTTAAATATTTCTGTGTTTTGGGTGGTTGCACCGTGTAGTCTGGTAGAAGTATACCGACGTTTCAGAGGTCCTTGCTGCCTCCATCATCAGGGCGATGAGTCACCGCCGTGAAAACCTCAAATCCTACATGTGATATATCTTTTATATATGCGACTTTAGTGTCAGTATCACAAGATATGTGGCTATAAGAATGTTCACCCCTGTTGTATTCGAATGTGCCTTTGAAGTGAGGCGCCCCGATGTCAGAAGGAAACGTACTGCTGCTTGTCTGATACAGCTCACGAATATTGCGCAGAAGAGAAGTTTTTGAGTGCCTCTTTACAGTTTCGATCAGATCCATCCAACTACTGCTTCTGTCTTATAAATTTTTCCCCTTCAACTTCCTCTTTCTATTTCGATATTTTCTCCCTATGGCTGTGAAACTAAAGGAAAAATAGAAATAAACCTGAGAAGTGACGCATTAAAATGATTCCTTCAGACTGAACAAAGACGAAATGATCTGTTGCAAGCAAGATATGAGGAAACACGTAGTTTCAGTTCATTCAGTTTAATGCCAGTATCCAGTTTTATTAATTAACTTGATTCATTGTGAATTTGAGAAAATCCCACAAGGAATATTTCATTACAGATTTTTGTGAGGTAGAATACAGATGTAGTAGAAAATCGCTGCTTAGATTTTTTCGAAGAAATATTCTCTTGGGCTTAGGTATGTTTACAAGCGTTTATTCGTTCATCACTTGTGCTAGTAATTATGATCACTTATCATACCAAAACAACTAAACAGACTCATTTAATGACAATGAAGAATATCAAGCGAGTAACACATAGGTTCTAGATTATTTTGGTCTAAGTCTTCAGAACAATATTTGCTCTTTTTTTTATCAAAGAGCGTAAATGATTAGTGTATCTCATGTCGTTAAGATACATGCTTAAAATATATTTTCTTTTCTGTATTCATTCTGAAAATCACTTAATCTTAAAGGTTCACATCTTTTATTCTAAAGAAAAGCAAACAGGTCGTTTAAAAATATTGTTGAAACTTTGCGGCAGGAAGGCTGTAGATCATAATTTAGTCTATACATTCGAATAACAGAGCAAGAAATAATTCGGATGTGCTTTTTACGTATGCATCATAGGCAAATATGAAAACAGAAACACTTCATTTCTGTTATATGCGGGGCTCATTAGTTACTGAGAGACGGCATTCTGTTGTCACAGTTTATATGTTATAAACATGAAAGTTGTTATTGTTGCAAATAAAAATAGTACAGGTGATATTGCACAAAAGAAGTAATTCAGAAAAGACATGTCTTCTTTTTTACTTTTGAGAAACTTGTGTCACCTGGTGATTGTGACACCATCACGGTTGAATCAAAATTCATATAATAAATAATATATTCCTGTTCGCCAAAATTTAGCCAAGTTTCGTTTTATGGCGTAATTCAGTCATTAACCACATTTATAGAAAAATCTTACGTTTCTGTTTGGTACTCAGAGTCTAACAGCTAGTGACCCACGTAGTTTATATTGATACAATCCTGTATATACATGCGGAAGGCATTTCGATTGATTTGTGAATGGCATTCTCAGTCCCAACTGACTGCAATTTTCTTTCAGAATTCTTTCAAACTAGTGTCACCAAGACCACTTCGACTCCACCCTGTCTTTCGTTTCTCACATTTTACATTTGAAATTTTTGTTGTTTAAATAAAATAACTAGCTGATTTATTTAGATTGTGTTTATAGGCCACTTCCGACCTCGTATTTTGTCTTTAAAATATGCAGCAGTAATTATTGTGACTTAAATAGCTGGATTTCATTGAAGCATAAATTTTTAACTGGGATGTAAAAAGTTAAAAGAGTGTGTCATTTTCTTAACATCTTTGGTTACGTTGTTGTAGTACCAGTTACTTTAGCTTGATCATTGTCTGTTGTCTTTTGAAGTTTAATTACTTTAAACACCACAAGGTTTCGAAGGACGGGACCTCCTTCATCTTCAGGTGTAAAGGGAGGCTACCTGCTACATTGATGCTGTAGACTGAGTTATTTTCTCTGTGTGATGTTTGGAGGATAGTAAGGTAGTGAATATTTGTGGACTGGGAGAATTTGCTTCTGTTGGGTGATTCTCATACTGCTGTAGACAGATGCAGTACTCAAAAATTAAGTAAACACAATTTTATGACGCTGCAATAATAATAGGACTACGATTTGTATGTAGGATCTGTAATTACATATACCGATTCCATAGTAAATGTCTAGCGATTAGGTACAATTCATTTACATTTAAAGCAGCTATTCAGAGATTTTTCGTTCGAAGATGACAGCGGATGCAGCGTCTAATTATAATTTGTACGGAAACGAGGTTTAATAAATACACTTTCCACGGAACTGCTTTTACTTTTTGTCATGTTTTTGGATGATTACTTGGTAGGTGTTGAAACAAAGTTTTAAAATAGTTAGAGAACAAGCGGTTTGGGATATATAGACGTAGGCATTCTTGAAGACGGGCTCGCATCTAAACTGTACACATCTGGAGAATTATTGCGACAAAGTAGGCGTAGAGGGATGCCTGGAAGGAAGTGTGGTTAAAGGGGCGGAGAAGAAGAGGAGCAGCAGTAGGGAAATGGGTGAGAAGAAGAAAGGAGGGGAAGAGACAGAGAATACTAATAGAAATTTCATAGATGCAGATCCCATTCATAAACGTTGCCCGTGTAGCAAATGAGGGAACCAATTTGCATTTTCGTCTTCATGTTGGCTGCTTGCATCTGCTGACGAACGAGTTAACGTGGCTCAACCAAGAGCATCAGGAGACACACACACACACACACACACACACACACCCGCCAGCGTCTTGAAGACGAAATTCTCATGCCGATCCACAAGTCATCTTAAAGCAACTAAGTACTAACACTTTACCAATTTTACTTTAACCCATTGCAGCCCACTGATAAATTATATATTCCACCTGCTTTAACAATCAGTAAATACGCATTTTGTGTGTATGTCTTGTGTGATTCTCACTGTAAACAGGAAATATTTCATTCCACAATCTTAACCAGGTTATCTTTATAACGGTGAAGTGTTTTCTTTTCGGTATGGACTGAATCCATAAATATTACCCAGGCGAGAACGGCTTCATAGGATTAAGACAATATACTTAAATAGTTAATAAACTGACTTTATGGAAGTTGATAGACATTTGCCTGGTCAAGCAACCACCTCCTTTCTTTGCCGGCGTCAGAAGGTGCACGACTGTGTTTAAACCTACCGTGAGACAGCCGAATTCAAATTACGCCTCACAGTGTGTCTCTCTCTCTCGACACCTCGGTTTCCAAAGTGAGCTTAACCTTTGAGATTTTCTGACCAAATTTTTGGAACGAAATTCTAATTTATTTCGTGTGTGCTGGATGTTCTCATTCTTCTAGTTTTAATCACCCTTAAAAATTGCAAACTGACAGAAGTTATTAGTCTCATACTTTACAACTTTTTATAATCATTCCGGAAGGCTTTGTCGTGTTGAAACAGAAGCAAGAAGCCATGAAGGTTTGGTATGCCCATCATCATTATTGTCCACCACACAATGCATCAAGACCCTATTTGGCTCTCGCGGTATTGTCTTGGTAGCGCAGCGTCTCAGCCGTCGTCTTTTCGTGGCGCTGTGTGAGGGGTGGAGGTACAGAAGTTATTATCGGCAGTGCATACACAGGCATGCAGCGGTACTCTAGGGCTGTTCTCATTATTCTGTAAGACCCTTAGCCACCATCTTCATCCACGCTCCGGTATTATATTGATTGGGAAACCCTTGCAGCGAAACAATGGTTTATCTTGGTATGGTGGAGATTTGAGGAAGCTTTGGCTATACTGGAAGAAGGTGATGTGGTTGTACGGGGCGGGGGTGGGTGCACATAAAACATCCTACACCAAGATGGAGGAGAAGGAAAGACTTCGAAGGAGGAGAAGCTAAGAGTAAGGGGTGGATTTGTTCATATGGTCTTCTAATGCAGGTTGTTCGTTGCTTGTGTGTGATGTTCATATAGTTAATGTTGTACAGACGTGTTAGATGACGATGCAACATACCAGATATCGAACACTGATGATTTGGCATGAAAATTTGCTGTAAAGTCGAGCTGTGAAATAAACAAGGAAGGATCTCGTGTCTTCCTAGATGAGGTGTATGTGGTACTGTACGCGTATTTCAAGATAACCTAGCACTGGGTTTAAAGTAGCAGTGTGAACAGTGATATGCAGACAACGTGATGAGCTTAAAACTTTGATTCATGCAAAGCATTATTTCTGATAAGAACTGATTTAATTTACTGCAAGAGTGATAAGTGCACAAACTGAATTTGAATTACGCACATTTAGTTAGGGATTCCGTAACACATTTGAAAAATTTTCAGTCAGTTACCGGTGGTCAATGTATAGTGTTTAGCAGTACTGGTTCATGTTTCTGAGGTCCCTAGTTGCGTCACTTCCTGGGAAACTGGTTATTTTGACCAAGTTCTCTTGTAATTCCTGATTTATTTTATTGTGACGTGTGGGATGATGTCATTAAACGGGCATGCACCGCTTCCTCTCCCATCCCATCCTATTCATCGCCGAATAAATCTGTTTTCAAATAACCTACAAAGAAACAATGTTTAGTAAATTATTTTTTATCTGGCTCATTCTTCAGTTTTATGAAACGTATTTTTTGTTTCAGTTCAGAATTAATGCTGATACAAAGAATCGTTTGACATTCGGAAAGATACTTTAAGCAAGTGATCGGCCAGTTATATGGTCTCTGTGCAATAGAACTTATATTAGACAACTGTAACCATATCTCCATACCCCGAGCGGGATTGGAACCTCCGACGTTAGGTTTTTAGCAGTCCATGACAACACAGCTACTTGAGTCCCTCAGTTGCTCTTAGTGGTTATATTTTTCCCAAAACGATAGCAAAATATGAAGTCTCACAAGTATTTTTTGTCAAATAACATGAATGAGACCAGGAAAGAGTTCTTAAATTTTACTGAATTAGCTGTTCCTCAGTTGTTATGTCGGTTACCTTGAGGCCGCTGCCAAAAGTAGGCCACACGAAGAGTTTCAGACAGTCAACAGCTGACTTTGGAAACAAACTTTGAAGAAAACATCACTGCTGCAGTTCGATAGTCCTCAAACTGTACCCCGCCGTTAAAAAAGTTTTGTAGACGAACGATAGTGTAATAAGGAATTAAGCCACTCCTCCCTGAGCTCTTTTCAGCACGGTGGTCGCCATCATGTGCTGCCTATTCACGTGATGGCGTCGCTTTCTAAGACCATGAGAGAGAGAATGGAGAGAAAACCATCCCGCACGCCCTCTATAAGGTCTCCATTTCTCGTTCAGTTTTCTTATTATTAATGAATGGGGTTGTTGCCACCCCTCCCACTACCTTTTTTCTCTTGTACTAAAATGACGTCGTTGTTCATGTAGAGGCTCTTGTAAGAGAAAAGACGGTGGGAGGGGGAGCGTTACCCACATAAGGCGATATACAAGAGCCTTCTAAACTATGCCCGGAATGTCTTAGCAGTGTAGATACAACAGCGGGACCTTTTCCTTATGTAGTGTGTGTGAATGGGCTTTCTAGGACAATGGAGGAAATGGCTTCTCCTATCCATTAAGAGACTGTGGCGGCCTCGTGTTCTTCGTTCATCCACGGCGCTCAACCCTACAGTGTCCGATACCGCAGCACACAGTACTTGTAAATCTCTCTGCAGTAAAGTTCCTTTATAATCGAATAATTTTGCTTATTTTGTGCTGTAGTCAATATTTAAAAGAATTTGATTTTCTATGAAGCAAAAAATTAACGTTTTGATCTAAAAATGCCTCCCATAGCGCTGAACGTTGGGATTAGTGAATCTACTTTCGTGCTTCCTGTTTTTGGACTTTAATGACGTTGCCAGGCTAGTAAATTGTCATGATCAATTTAGAACTTTTCCAAGCCTCGAAGAAAGAAAGCTGGGTAGAACATACGATTAAGGATTCTAGAGTGACCTTGAAAGGAATTCTATACGATTGAGGCTGGAACGGTTCAAAAAGTGGCGTATTTCCGTACTACTAGAAGTTGTTAATGATGGTGGTGATATTTTAATTCACTTTACACATATCGCCCCGATGATTTAAGAAGTAAAAATATCTGAAATTCGGTCAGTATCTACCAGACTACACGGCGCAACATCCCACAAGACGACCATATTTATATTCGTCGCCGTGAGAACCTGAAATGTTACTATTAATTTACTGTTCCGTAAAATTGGTCTCAGCCCTTTAAAGTGTTGTATAGTGACTACATAAACCACCTTCTTTGACGTGCGGTAATTTAACTTTTCCCCCCACAAAATGTATTTTATAATATTATAAGAATAAACAGCGATTATTTTCCCATCAGAATCAACTAGCTGAGCTTCGTAATGGTTAAGCATTGTGTTTTCTTTGAAGCAGGGATTGAATTTTGGAGTATTATTCAGGACTTGATACGCTTCGCACTTAAAGGGTTAAGACTGTTGGCAGTGTTAGATAGATTTAACTGGCAAAGAATCGGCTGTAGGAACGTGGGTTGTAGTTCTATATAATTTTGCTGTGTCGTTGACAGTACGGTTTAATAGGCTCAATTGAAAGGAAGACGCAGTCTCTAATTTAAAACAGTCAGTTGATTGAGCGGTAAATACACTATGTTTAAAAACGTGTTTTAGTGGAGCCAAAATACCACATGGCGAATCATCCCACAAGACAGCCATCTGAGATAAAACTAAGATAGAAATAGTTTTCAGTGTTTGAAGAACTTGCTCGAAGAGTTCACATCAGCAGCCGGAAGTCCGTTTGAGACTGAAGAACTATCGTAGAAATTGTTTTATATTACGAGAATCCCTAAAACTGAACACAATGAGGAATGCGTATTTTGGGTGTTCTAAATTTGTCGCCATACCAGTTGCAGCGCACTGTCATGGGAACTGGAGTGCGACGCAAAACGGCATCTGCGGAAATAGCATTGATAGTCCACTGCGTAGCTTACAAGACTATTTGAACTTTTTCAAAAATAAATAGGGAACATAACATTAGAGTCTGGTAAAGGTAAAAGAAATGATATGCATGTACTAAACTATAATTTTGTATCAAATATGCCTATATTTTGATGCACATTTTACGAAACCATGTGGTTTTTCCTACTCTGTGATACACCAAGTATACGAAATATGATATAGCACGTACTAGTTCCAGATTTGAGACTACCTCAGACAGGGTTTCCAGCAAATATTTTTCTATCCTTTAATTTCCTGATGACTGGAGTAGATTCCAACTTCCGAAACGTTGTAATTTTATAACATTTAGACAATGGACTAGGACCAGAATATCAGTTTTTAACACAATATGTCGCGTACGTCGCAAACAATATTTTGCTGAGCTGCTTTCCTTATGGATTTAATGATTCTTACAGTGTTAGATGGCGATCGTCATTAAAAGAAGTAGCAACGTAAAAACTCAGTTTTGCTAACGACTGTAGGCCCACTGGTCCACCTCGATGTTTCGCCGTTGGATAACATATATCAGGCGTCGCCTAAGGCTGCTCTATAACGCATTGTTCTGTCTTCGTCTATCCTCAGCTATACAGTTTTGTTTTTATACCATTTATCGTCGGGCGTCTTCCTTGGCGTCGCAGAGATTATAGGGTGATTATTAACACAATCATATTCATGACTGCATCATCGTTATATGGTGGGGGCTGGAACTGGAACGTTTTTTATTGTCTTTCTAGTGAACGCCACATTTTTCAGCCCGTTCTCCTGCCAAAACATTGCCATAAAACCTCATCTTTTTCCCTTGCCATTCCTTCTCAATTCTCTCTACTTCCAAATCTAAATCTCCCTCTTTCTAACTTTTGTCTAAATCTTAAAGAGAAGAATCAAAGGAAAATGCTAAGCTACGTATAGACCAAAAAAATAAAATGTTGGCACAATTTTTGAGTATTTTTATATTATTATTATTATTATTATTTATAAATAATCTGTTAGCGACTGTGAACGGCATATCAGTATATATATGATTAAGTAATCAGTAAGTTACAATGTTTGTAAATTCAGTTATTAAAATTATTACGCTGTGCTGTAAATTAATTCCATAGATCAGGGCGCTCGTTCAGAATCTTACAATCGTTCAGCTAGTTAAGAAACTCTCCTCCCTTTTTGAAACCCTAGGTTTATTGTCGTGTTCATAGGATCTTATCACCATTACTTATCAAGAGCCAGATTAATCCGGTACACATTTTTCCACATTTCTTTTAATATCCATTTTAATATTATTCTCACAATTACGCCTATTTTTTCACATCGTGCGTACTCTTAAAGTCTTTCGACCACAATTTTGAAAGTACTTCTCAGATGCCTGCTACATGGCATGCTCATCTGATCTTCCTCGATTTGATCGCCCTGGTAATTGGCCTATTTTGTGAGAGTGCAAATTACGGAGTTCGTCAGTGTGTAATTTTTCTCAGTACCATCTTCTTAAACAACATGAAATTAGTTTACTTGTTTTGTGTTCTTTGTGTGTTATTTATGTATTAATTGTTTCTGTATGTTCTGCACGAAATGCTCGCATAATAGCGAAGTACTATTTGTCTTCCGCAGACTATAAAATGCGTTTCGACATCGCTGTATAGGAAGTCTGCAGTGGCATGCGAATTTGATTTTTGTTCTTACACAGTCATTATACAGGCTTGCCTTATGTCATATTAATCTGAAACTGAATGTTATTAAATTTTTCAGACAGACCATATTACAAGGAAGAGGATGTAAATAAAATAAATATTATTAGAGTATAACTTACATTGTAATTATTTCGATGATTTAACAAAACTTGCATCTAAACTTAACGCAATAAATTATTATTTATGATTTCATGGACTCTGTTGTTTTTAGGTCTATAAATAATATATTTGTTCTGCAATAAATTAAACTTTGGATTAGTAATGAATGAAACATCTTACAGAAAGCAGTAGCAAATCATTTTTTAGACTGGAATGTTACTGAGAGAGAATAGGAAGAAAATCCGCTTGCACTTCCGTTAAAAACATAGATATTTTGCCTATAAGACAACTTTTTCAACACTAGAGAACAAATGTATGAAAAATATTTTACCATAAATGTAGTAGGCAAATTAGCAACGCATCTTTGGAAAAAGTATGTTCGCTTTACTTTAAACTTTCAAGCCGAAACGCAGCAGCTATTTAATAAATCTTGTCAAACGTGTGTACAGAGCAATGCAAAATATAATTCTTTCTTCGTGTAGTTTAGTCATAGATGGATTCATGGGTTATTTATTTTATTTGAATCAAATAAAATGAAAACGCGATTATAAATAATGTGTAGATATGGTTTTAAAGGATGATAATGGCAATTTACTTGCACATGCAATCAACGTTTCATTCCTACACGTTCTGCGACATAAGTGAGAAGAAATGTGTTTGAAAATAAACTGCATGTTGCTAATTATAAATTGCCTTTAAGCGGAACGAAGTTGTAGGGCTACATTGCAATTTATACACACGCGTCTTCAGATAATAATTCTTCTTCTTCTTCTTCCTATTATATGTCATATAAGCCGCATGTTACGGGGAGATTAAAGTCAGTGTACTGGAGGTATGCTTATATACATTTCCATTATGGCTGGGAAATATTTCATTATGGAAATCATTCACGACGTAATTTCATTTATTTAGAATATTCCCCGTCCATTACATTCAGTATTCCACTGCTACCACAGTCTGGTATAGTATTATCGTTTCTTCAGCAGTTACTTGGAGGTGACAAGATTTTCTTGCAAGCCAAACCAACCGGCATTAGGTCGTACTTGACAGTGGCTCTTGGGAATAGCAAATCAGAGAGGTGGTACAGTCTACTGCAGCTGCAGAACTTCATCAGGTATTCTTGACACTTCAAGATACCAAAAGTCGGACGGAGGAGGGAAAGCTTCAAGTCCTTGCATCTTTCTCTTTTCCTCGAGCCGGCTTTTCGTCGTGTTATAATTCCCTTATAGAAGCGAATTGCTTGGAGCAACAGCGACCAAACCGACATACTTATTATCGACTCTAGGAATGCTCTATATCTCTGAGAACGTCTGATTACATGAGACGAATTTAATTAGATATTGAAAGTGTCGTTTTTGCAATGAAATATTGGTCATGTGGTTATCGTGGCCATATTTAAGATAGTTAAAAGGACGGTATCAAGACAAGAGAAAAACACTATCAAATATCGTAGAGTATGAATTAGCGCCAATGCCCACAGGGCGAATGGTATATTAATTTATCAAATTTTGCCCAACTAACAAATTCTTGCGTACAACCAGTGAACTTCTGTCATTACAAGAACCTCGCTGAAAAAATTTGGTTGTGTAGTGCCAAATGTTCTTACATTCATTCAAAGAGCACATCCATGAGATGCAATGGTGTTCGTAGGCGACACTCTGACCAGCAAGTGACTACAGTATGAATTTTGCATCTGTAATGGAACAGATGATACTACGTAGCGAAGTTCGAAAACAACAGTCATGCTTTTCTAGTCATTATATCTAATGTGGAGAAAGTGGTTTAGAATAAATTGTATGAAGTTAGTTTAGGTATTTCTCTTCTCCACATCATGCAGACCGCGTATGGGGCCCACATAACCTGCTACCAAATGCAAACCGGGATTCTCTAATTGGAAAATAAACAGCCGAGGCTTAAGTTGTCTACTCACCTCCATCAAACATACACCTTCCTTGTGGTTTATCCGTGTCCGCGTGGTTTCTTTGAGAAAAATTAAGAGTATTTATAATGACATAATTTTCAGGGAAGTGGTTTGGTAAAAAAAAATTAATCTCCATAGACGTAGGAAATCCTCCCCAGGAACGGACTTCCCCAGACTTGTTAATTCGTAAAACCCGAAGTCACGTAGAAAGTCGAAGGGTTCTAGTTGGTACATGTTCTTGCTGTCAAGTATCCTAGTGTTAGAATACAATGGTCGTGAAAGATGGAATGTTGCACTGGTAATGAGGTGCTGTGGACATGACAGTTGCATGCTGGGGCACACAAGTGTCGTTCTCTCTGTAGAGGGTACTGTAGTGGACCCATGTATTTTAATGTTCCTTTGTGCATACAGAGAGGAGTGTTGTATTAGGCGTTTGTAACGATTTCGAATTATCCCATCCAGTCAGAAATTCATTAAACAATTTTGGTTGGAACGTCTGCAATGAAACCACTTGCGAGACTTAGGCTTAAATGACAGGATGACATTTAAATGTATTATGGATGAGATATAACGGAGAGAACTGAATTTAGTTGAATCAGGATGTGGACTGTTAATGAGTTATGTGAATGTGGTGATGGACCTTTCGGGTTTCATAAAAGGAAAATATAGACGAGTTGAATAATTACAGGGAAACAACCGCATCTTTAAGTTGGTAATGGTTTTCCGACAATGCTCAACAAATCTCACTTTTACAGCTGTCGTACCCACTCAGTTGATACACCCCCTCAACTGACTTTAAATTCGGCTGATTCATCTGCTCAACTGACTCACTCATTCGTTCATACACTCATTCACCTCACCCAACTCTCAGACTCCCTTAACGTACTTAAGTCTTTTTAGCATCTGGGCTAGAAAACCCTCAATAAGCAACTATAGACTCGTTGAATATTGACACGAATACGCAATTACATAAGCCTACACGTCAAAAGTGCAATTTCGCAGTTCCCGTCGGATTCTTACATTTTTCAAACACTGCTTTGGATGTTTATTGGCTTCTTTTTCAATTTTCCTAGCTGTAGTTGTTTAAAACTATGTTACACTTGCAATATAATCTTAAAACAGATTTTTGCTTTACTCGTTTCAGTAGGTTGTAAAGAAAACCACCAGGCCTGCCAACGTTCTCTAGTAATTAGATTAAATATAAGTAGGATCTGAGGTTCTCACGGCGGCGACAATGAATTCGTCTGTCTTCGGAGTTGCAGCGCCCTGTGGTCTGGTAGAAGTTTAGCCACATTTGAGAGATGCTTTCTTCCTCCATCATTAGGGCCACCCAGTGATGGAAGCAACCCAGAACACATCCATCTCAGAAGTGAACATAAAATTGTTCAGTTTTGAAACTTTTCCAAAGGTCTCTAAACACCTAGTTGATTCACTGTGTGTCCGAAATGCGTTCAGTTTTGCTATTACATGAATATAATTTGGTCCACACATTACATTTAGTCTCTAGCTTGCTGTAATATAGATCGTTGTTGTATAAAATCGTTGGGCTCTTGGAAGTTGTCCGTGTGGACAAGAGCATGGGAAGGGGAGAGGAGGAGACAGAAGAAATCAGAACCCACCCTGCCCCACAAGTTTCCTCAAAATACAAACTCGGTTAAGAGCGTGCTGTGGTTTCAACTTGGGGACTTCTACCAGAACAGCTGCCGCACATAGAAGAGGTCTGTCTGTCCGTGCTGCTGTTGATGGCAAGATGGTTGGGTGGTTAGTTGGTTACCTTTCTCAAAGACTAGCCGCGACCCAGAATACAGGGCATTTCAGTGCTGGACTGGTGAATTTTCTATCAGTTGCGAACTTAATGATCTGTATGAGTGGGTAGTTTTTAAAAAAGTTTATAGTGTCTCAGCTGACTAAGAAATTCCCTACCTTTATGAAACCAGAAGGTTTGTTACTGTGTTCACTATTGTAGTTTATCGTGAGTCAGTTGAATCCATAGAATTATCTAAGATAATTTCAGCGCCATCTCCAATTTGCACCTGCGTCTGCCAAACTGTCTCTTTCAGACTCAAATTTTGTACGCATTTCTCATCTATTCATGTCAGCCACATGTTCGCCCACATCCATTCTCCCAAGCAATTTATCACTTGACATTTTCTTTGTTTTTCCTTTCAGCCGCTATATTTCTGCTTCTTGTTCTTCACTTTTATCTCCTAAATGCTGGTTGTAGCGCTTCGGATTCATACTTATTAGTGTTGGTCAGTATTTGTCTGAGTTTCGAAAGAAAGTGTAATCTTAATTCTTTCAGAGTTTCTACATGTGTTTTAGAGAGCAGGTTTCTTGATCATTTGCCAGATTCAGTGAAACTTGCTAGGAAGGATATTTTACTGGAAGTCATCTGTATACCACGCGTTTTATGTCCAGCTGTTCGAGATTCCAACATTGTCGCCGTCAGAATTCTTAAATAAAGGAACACTGAAACGTTTAATTGAAGAACATGGAACATTTTTGTGATAATAAATATTCTGAATACGTGAATATTTACTAAATACTTCTTTGTGCGAATAATAACAATAATAAGAGCAACAGCCACCATACACACAATATACTAATTACTATGCTACAAAGATAGTAGAAACTGCAATGCCAATAAACGTAAAATGTGCCGGCAGTTAGTTGAAAGATAGAACACTTAAAACTTGTCTTCTTTTCGTACTACGCAACAAATTATTATCATCCTGTAAAGCCCAGCGGTAACTATAAATACTACCGGCTTCAATAAATAACCTCTTTTACCCTGAAGATCAGTTTTCTCGTATGTAGATTCTCAAAATAAATAGGTGTTATTTATCTAAACACAATCAAACAAGTAGTATCTGTAATGGGTATGTGCTGTATATTATTTAAAAAAAAACTGATTTTTCTTTGCTTAATTGAGTTTCGACTGCAAAGGGTTAAAGAAAATAATGTTTGTGTGTATTGTCCAGGGAATAATACAATAATTCTGCTTAATTATTGTCTTATCAACGACTTGTTGCAAATGAAAATTGTGCATAGCAAATTAAATGACGTTTGTTGCTATTAGTTGCGTAGGGAAGGATTTGCATGGAGGTAATCGTGGCCTATTTCAGAGTAATGCTCAGAAATTTTTCTGCTGTGACTGACAAAGACTGCTTAAAAACTAGGGTTTGGGCCCAATGATTGGCTTCTGCGAACACGGTGATAAACCCTGTAAATATTGTGTGCGGGAGGGGTCATTCCATCCCTGATCCAGATATGGACCAGACGTAGCGCGCCGGTAGGCAGTGGTTTTGTATATGTCCTACAGGCCAGAGGGTGGGGGTTTCTTCGATAACTCCACCTGACAGCAATCTTAATACGCCGTAGTTTAAGGTGTTGCAACAGCACTCAAGGAAGCTAACCTCACTGCCGCCGGCCCAAGTTTCGTCCAAGACGTGATATTCGTGTGAAAACACTTGGTCATACACATACCGAGTCCAACAAAGTCCAATGTTGGGATTTTGATGAAAGTGGATGGAGCATGCGATAACATGGTCGTATTCAAGGGTTTGACTAAGCTTGGCAATAAGCAAATTACATAGGGCAGAATACCCCTTCCTCTCTCTCTCTCTCTCTCTCATCGCCTTACGTCCGAAGTTCTGTTTGAAGTTGGAAACTTCCATGTGCCGAATATTTCGTAACCACAGCGAAGATGATGTATATACAGAGCACGTTTATCATAAATAGGGTTTCCAAACCACGAAGGGCATGCTTCAAGACGTGTGCCAGAAACGGTATGCTGCATCATGTATACGTGGTCTGTACTGTAATTAGCTTCGCACCTGGTTCTTAGATCTGAACACAAATCAAAGTTTCGAGTGTCTGAATCGTTACATCTACGATTTTTATAACGAACGAATTAAATAATCTTTGTTTCGTGATGCCTCTTTAATTATGTAATTTTGCGTATCAACATCTTAGTCGCTACTTACTAAGTACTATTATTTATTATTGTTTTTACAGCAATAAGAATAAATAATTGCTGTAAATTTAGGAACAATCCATAAATTATGAATTGATAATTGTGTGTAAGACATTTAATTTAAACATAATGTTGAAATAACTACTGTCATGGGATATACAGGTAAATGATTTACACGTAAAGTGAATGGAGCGGAAAACAGCTGATGTAGGAGTGTAATGAATGAAGTAGTGTGAAACTATTTATATCACGTACCGGTAACGAGGATTTTCGTGATTCACACAGGTGAGTTAATGTTGTTTTGATACATTTGGGCGTGAAGAACTCACATTCCTGATGAGGGATATAATAAATACATATGCCTGTAGAATTTTGATGGTGGAACTGTGTTGTAAGCATATTCTTTCGGATTGCAAGATAACGTTGAGATGAAAATTAGGATCTCTTTAGCAGTCTTATTATTTTCCCCGAAATGTTATACATTTCGCTTCGTGGTTGTTTAAATACATGTTATTATTTTATTTTATCAGTCTTTTCCGAGTTAGTCGCTCAATCTAAAGGAAAACACAGGATGGGGGTGTTTGAGAATAGAGAATATTTGGGCCTAAGAGTGATAACGTGATAGGAAGTTTGAGAAAAATACATAATGAGAAGCCCCGTAATTTGTATTGTTTATAAAGTATTGTAAAAGTGCTCAAATCAAGGAAATTTATTGGGGTGGGGCATGCTGTAGTTCTAAGTAAGAGGAAGGTGAGAAATGTGTACGAAATGTAGGGTGGGAAGCCTGAAGGAAGACGCCACTCGGAAGACTTAAGTGTAGGTGGGAGGATAATATTAAAATATAAAGGAATCAGATGAATTGTTAAGGATTGGATTAATTTGGGTCAGGATGAGGACCGGTGGCGGCTTATTGAGATGATACTTTGAGTTTCATAAAAGGCGGAGAATGTTGTGAACAGCTGAGCGACCGCCAGTTTGTCAAGAAGGAGTGTACTCCGTGGAGTTAGTTAATTATTCCTCCCAGAGTGGGGTTTGTACATGCTAGCGGATCGACATGCATTACATAGCTTTTGGAGGTAACATTGTCGATTGCACCGGATTCGTCATTTACATTCTGTTGCTACTGTTTTATGTGACCATTTGCATGCAAACATTCTCAAAACAAAATCCTTGTTATTTTAACAAGGGCAAAGAGATTCGGAAAAGAATATGTAATATATAAACGACTTGTTGTGAGGTGCTGCTTCTTTTAATTATTGGTCCTCAAGTGAAGCTCAAACAGCGCATTTTCTTTCCCAGCTACAAGCCGTCTCCTCGTACCATAGAAGTACAACAACTGTGTTCCCAGTTTGAGTCCCGTGGGAATCCTCTATCTCCCCAGACAGTCATGTCTTCCTCCATTCGCTTCTTCCTCCAGCCCCTTCCTTACAAAACAGATAACAATTATAGGGGGAGCGAAGAATAGCAGGAAATAAGGAAGATTCTTAAAACCAATGGTTGTTTGTAGGTAGTGGATAGAATAAAACAGGTCTAAAATCTCGTTAGCACGTTTCAGCAATATCCAACCTTCGGATTCTATACTGTAATATACGTACGAAGAATAAGGGGAAGGTAGCAGGCTGGAGGGAAGGAGCCGGGATGACAAGGACAGCAGATGTATAGACGAAGATAGGAATATAGAGAGTCTGTAGTTTCCAATAATTAAACGAAATCTACTGTATTTATCTGCACCCAAACAGACATTCCAATTTACATCAAGCAGTTTTATCCCCTAGTAACGTTCTGTTATGATGCAACTTTATACCGAATTTCTATCTATAAAGAAACACGAGACGAAATAACTGTGCATGTATTGGCCTGTGTCTGTTGATGCGAAGGCCTCGCTCACGTTGTTGGGTGAAGACAAGTTAAAATATGCACATGCACATAATGTACCGTCTAGAAATTTATATATAACATCCCGCTGTCCTGAAAATTTTCTGTTACATTTTAAGAAACGCAGGTCCGCGTTTCATACCTCGTATTCCTGTAGGATATCAAATTTTAATTTCGTTGCTTTATCTCCATGAACTTTACATGGTATGATAAACTATTTTCTAGCAGTCATATTATTACAATTAGTGTAGCCAGAAATAAATTGTGGCTGGTAACGTATTCCTGTTAACATGAATTGTATGCACTGATTCTTGTTCCGAAGCTGTGGGTACCTGTTCAGTTATTTATTGCTACCGAGTAGTGACAGCGGACCGAATAAACATAATTTATACCTCGGGATAAAAATTGGCTTTCGAATAAAGTATATCATTGTGTCAGTATTCTACAGTCACAGTCGAAAAATGTTAGTTTTTGGTTGCATATTGTTTAGTAACTCAATAAGGAACTTTAAACGTTGATTACATTAATAAAAAACATATTTGTTGTTATTAGGAGCCTTTACAACTTGTTTACCTAAAGAAAAACACACACACAATTTTGTTTGGCGGCTTCTGTGGGTCTGTAGGCTCTGGACGTATTGAGTGGTCAAATTAAAAATTTAAGTAAAGGATGTTCGTCCTCTCCGAAGTAATTCACATATACTAAGTTTTAACGGCCCATGAAGATAATTGTCACTCTAGAGGTTAGCTCAGCGACAGTAGTAATGACTTACATAGTGGGTTTACCCAAGTAACTTTTAGTTTCTGCCGACAAATATCCGAATATTACCTCAAAGAAACAATAACTGCTTCCACGTGGATATTTTAAACTCAGTAGTCATTCGTATCTATGATCATTAGGTGTGTAGACGTTAGAGCGATCCGAATAACGGAATCAAATAAGAAACAAGAGAGTTTCGTTATGGATGTCACAGGTTCAATCTTCTGGGGCTGACTGACGGCTTACCTGAATCTGTAATGAAGGCTAAGAGTGTTTAAAGGTTCTCCCTCTACACCTTCGTGAAATGGCAAAAGGAAAAGGCCGCGTTAGCATTTCCTTTCGTGTGTTTAATAAGATACATTCGTGTGATGGTAACTGTCGCCATCTGACACTGGTAGGAATAGAATGTTTTTTAACACGAGTCTCAAACGTTGGACGCCACTGCTTTCGAGGGAAAGGATCTGTCGTGACCATGTGTACATCTTTTGAAGTTCTGGGCAAACAAGCCTGCAGGACGGTTTGTTAGACAAGGTTCTTGAGCAATGCGGGTCCGCAACGCAAGACACAGAGGATGTCCTCACGAGACAACAGCGTCGTGCGTGGGTGTATGAGGAAGAACAGTTTACTATGCACCCCCATACATCCCATCCACTACAACTCATGTGATTATTCAGACTGCGTTAATAGTAGTCCTGTTTAAATGACAAGAAAAGCATAAGTTATGAGGCAGAATGTTATTCGATAGTTTTACTCTTCGACTACAAATTTGTGAAGATATGCGTATTAGGGAGAGGACCGTGTCAGACTCAGCAGATTGAGTGGACCCGAGCAGGTCTGCGATGATGCTGTAAACCGCATGTGTTAAAACACAAGTCTAAACTGACTGAGTAAATATCAGACGCACGACTTTTTGACTCCTGCAACTCGATACTGAATACGACTGCCAGCACGTTAAATGTTTTAACTAAATGGCGGAGAACTGCGAAATGGGACACCTGATTATGATAATGTATGGCGCAGAAAAAAATTAACTGTAAAGGATGGATATTCTGTACACAGTATTATTAGAGGACTTTTTAACGCTTTGAGGCCAAAACTCGTTTAAATAATAGTTTAGTCCGTACCGTTAAGAAAGCACAACCCCACTCCATTACAAAGATCAACTTGTTAATGCTGTTTGAGAGAATAACTTTAATTCAAACTTGAACGAAATAATCCCTGTTTACAGTGAAAATCATATGAAACTTAAACACACAAAATCAAGAGTTATTGATTGTTGAAGCAAGCGAACATTGAAGAATTATAATAGTGAAAGAAACGACAATAACTAAGATGATTATAATTTGCTGCTTGGACAGATGAAACTATATGAAGGGAACTCGTCGGAATTATTAAATTCTAAGCGGCAGCTTGTGTTGAACTGTTAGTAATAGTATGCCTAACTAAGAATAATCAGTTTGAATTCAGCTAAGAGGAATATAAATTAACCTGTATGGGGCGTGATCTTAAGTAATGCGAACTTACCTCCGCAACATCCACAGATTCTCGCGAGAGATAGAGTAATATGACATGCAAACAAATGTATACATTCCGCAAAATTTAATAAACAAATTATATAAATTATTCCCTGATGAAAAATATTTCTCACACATATAAAAAGTATTTGCAGAGTTATAACTATAAATGCTACTCTTTGGTAAAATTACAGTTTGAGTTAATTTTTAAGATCTGAATTACAGAGATTAAATGCTTGATCTTTCCACATAAGTTATATCCAATAAACCCGATTTCTCTAAAACTTCTTGTTTTGTTCACCCCCTCCTCCTTCCGTTCCTACTTTATTCTACTTTCTCTACGCATTTTTCCTTCACCCTAGCTAGTTCTACCTATTCTCTGCTATAAATTTCACGCACTACTGTTTACCATGTTTCTTCTCTTCCCCCTTTTCCCATCCCTCTTTAGCTTTGTCCGTTTCCCTCCCTTCCCATCGCACCAGTTTTCCGGGAATTCCTCTCTATCTGTTTGAGATCGATTCGGGAATATAGAGAAATTGCCTTTGGATGAAACATGCACAGTGTTTTGACACCCAGGATTTAAAATTCTGTGCTTAGGATGTGGAATTATTGAATGATTTATTCTTTCAACTTCTCTTTACTTCAGATTGAATTTCTTCAGTTAGTTAAAACGTGTGCCATGTTAAACTGTTAACGGTCACGTATTTCAATACGTATTTGAATTTTTCCTTATTTATGCTGTGGCAACTTAGTGCCATTATTTTGAGCGCAGGTAAAGCTAATTACATTTGCTACAAATGTACTAAATTTTGGTCACATGATTATTTTGTATCTGTTTCTAATATTACTGTAGCTTGTTCCTGCCCATTCGAATATTTTATAACTACCAATAATTGATATTACGGGCAAAGGAAAATAAACTTGTAAGATTTGAGGTTTTCACAACGGTGAGTATGAAGATTTCTGTCTTCTGGGCTGTTGCGCTGTGTAGTCAAGTCGACTTGACGTTTGAATTGTATCTATAAGAAACTCGTATACAAAATCGACATAGTTATTCAAGAGTTAAGATTAAAAAGAATGTTATATTAATTAAAATGCAGTGTGAAATTTCTAAACCCTAATTCATTTAACGTTGCCGTAAGAACTGTTGAGCTTGTACAACATTTTATCTCACTTGTATGGTGATAATGGAAGTAGGCTTAAATTATGGCATGGAGTGTACACATTCAAGGGGACCACTTCTCACGTGAGTCTTCGTTATTACGAGGTTTTTCGAAGGTCAGCAAAATTGATCGATCCAAGACAAATCCACGTTGATTTCCGCGATACGTGACATAGTTTTCTTGCTTGCAGAGTCAGTAGTTTCAGCTTTTCGTAACGAATATATTTTAGGTCGACTGTACTAACGACAATAATTCTAGCACTGGCAGTAGGAAGATATTTAAACTGCATATTAAGATTTTGAAGCCATAAATTTAAAAACAAGTATTGAAACCTATTTATAAAGTAAATTTGTATTTCATCATCATCTATGGTGCTTCGGCCATGACCTCCCCGAATTTGTATTTACAAAACTATTTAAAACAGAAATTTAACTTGTGGGTATATACAGCAGATAACAATATCAGGGTGTTCTGATTAATAGTGTTTGTTTTTTCATCAAATTGTGAAAAGTTGGTTTGGTTGTTGTTCACAACCCTCGGCTACCGGTTTCCGATTCATTCTCATGGTCTTCAATGCAGTTTGCGGTAGACGAAGCAGTCTTTCTTCCTACCACTGAAGTGTTTATCTTCCAGTCACAATGATGTCAGTTCTATAGTCACATGCAGCGTTCCGGAGGAGTGACAGAGGCATAAAGCTTTTCAGATGTACACAGCTCATTCTAACTGGGTAAGTTCCTATCTTCATACGTAGTGCTACTCCAAGTTCCGAGTAAGAGGTCAAGCTTCTACCTGTAGTGCGTCTGGAACTATAAAACTGAACAAGGTCATGCAAGCGTAGGGCTGTAGGATTTAATTCTGGAGGTATCTGGTTCGAATCTCGGCCGAATTAAGCTATTCTGGCAAGAATGTTTTCATGTTTTTTCTTAATGTCTCCACTGCAATGCCGGGGAAGTAACTAGGAATATACCATTATCGTCTCCTGTTAAATCATGAACAACTCACTAATCTGTCATTTCCTCTGCTACTGAGACGATGTATTTAAATAATCTAAAAGTTACACAGGCACTTAGTGACCATAAATAACAGTATAGTTAGTGCAGAAATGTGCGCCAGAGTTGCACAGCACAAGATCATGTGAAGATATATTGCAGGTTCAAAACTGCGGAAGTCACCTGTTATCAGTAAGTGGGGTTTGAGGTTTTCACGGTGACTCCGAAGATGGCTGTCTTCTGGATTGCAGCGCCGTGTAGTTTGGTAAAAGTTTACCGAAGTTTCAGAGGTACTTGCTGCCTCCATCATCGGCAAACTTCTACCAGACTACACGCCGCAAGAACCTGGAAATCGTCTCGTTATATCAGGTAGGGCGCAAAACTTTGTGTTTTCGAATATTTAATCCTGTTTTTGTAGAAATTAAGGTTATTGCCGTCAAATATTACACCTTCCCCTTTTTTCGAGATGTAAACTTCATGATGTAAATTAATGTACATAGCGATTGTTAACATTTTTTTAATTGTGTAATATTTTACATTTATTTACTGATATTTGTGCTACTTTTCTTATTACCATTTGTTGTCATATTTATTACACTTAGTGGGTAGGTTGATGTGTGCGTCTTAATACTTAATTTGAGTATGATTCGTCACATGTGCACGCATGTTTATGTTATTTTATTTAAGAACGGTATCCAACTGTGTAGGTCATATAATGTCGAAGTAGACGACAATGGCGAAAGATAGTGGCTTGTTTTAAGATGATAATTCAAGTATCTGCCTGGAGGGACTAGAACCATAATAAGTCTCAATTGACGACAGGAGACTTCCGAGTCTAGAATCGAATCCCTGAACTTTGGAAACGAGGCAAGAGTGCGAACCACTTAACCGCCACTTTTCGTGTCACGTGTTTACTTGCAGTTGTAGCGCGTATATTTATTTCTGTACAGATGTGTGTCGCTGTCATCCTTGTAACTGGAGCTGCTTCTCAAAGCACATACTACCCGCTTTTGTATGAAAGTGAAGTTTGACAAAAATATAAATAACAGTTGTCTTTCATTATAAACACAATGCTCTTGGCATTTTTTAGCTTCTACATATTTTCCGAGTATTATAACATTACAGGCGAAAAAACTGTTTTCAGCTCACTGACAGCGACCTCTACATTTTTGATCTATGGTGTACCACAAGTCACGTGGGCTCTTTCTGAACATTTCTCCGGTGGGCCCGTCATCTCACTTTTCCAGCTGTGTCGTTTCAGGTTTTCTTCTTTGTGCTGATGTAATGTAAAACAGTTTGAACATTTCGTTGTGTACAGTTATCAGTATTCGTGTGTCCTTTTAACGTATGCCTATTTTTTACAAGCAATTATTCCAAGTTCTTGCGTCGTCTTAATTACAATTATGACCTATACTTGTGCAAAACACCCACAAGTTTAGTTTTCATATAGACCTCGTTTTGTTCATATGTTATTTCTTTTAAATTACATGTTTGACTACAGAGGTTGCCTTGATGGAACGCATTTAGATATATAAAGATGAAATTTTATATTTTTATTTTATCATTGTCTTGTTTTTACAGTACTTCACTATTGTAAATAGAGAAAACTAATTATTAGTAAGATTTTTTACATCGTATATGCTTTATATAAGAATGTTACAAATTCTCTGTTCAATACGATTTACAAAGATAATACTGCAATAAACTGTATAAGCGGACAACACAAGAGAAGTTCACTCTCACATACGTTTATGGGTCGTACTACGCTAGTTTCTATGTATTACACGTATAAGAAACAAAGAGTCCCTTCTTTTAATCTGCCACGTTGTCTCACTTTTGTCTAACGTGGAAATAATGCGTTTTTGAACTCAGTGCCAAGTTTAGTCTGAGGTTTCAGTGCACTGTACACTGCCTTGCATCAGGAATGGTGTGGCGGGAAGGTTCGTTCTGCCAAGGACTCAATTCCAAGTCACCGGAGAAAAAGATTTGTAATCCGGCTTATAATGCAAGTTTCGTTTCGCAGTGGAGGATACGCTGAAGATTTATAGGAACTTCTAAAAGCCAAAGCATAATAGAAGATATCCTGTAGCCCAGTGGACCGGGATGCTGCTGTTGCTACTGTCGCCTCGTGTAGTGATTTTTTGTGTATTCAGCATGACAAGTGATAACATTCGGTATACAAATCGCTGTGAGTTATGATGCGTGAGCTGTGTGTTATTCCATCCTTCAGATCAAATTCAGTGGCTCGCGTAGTAGTAAGTGCTTGACTCATGCAGTAAAAGAAATATAAAACATTTTATATAACTGAAGAAAACCTCTCTGTGAAATTAAAACTTCTGAACTGATATCGCAAAACAGTGTTTCTCTACCTTTCTGGTGACGTGGAAATTCTCATAAATCTTGATTAAATAGAATATATACCAGTTAAAACATAGAGGGGATAATTTTTTCGTAATGATTTGTAATTCACTGTGGAAGAAAAAATGTTTTTATAATAAGCTCAGAACTAACAGCAATACAACTAAACATAGAAGAGTTAAATCTGCTCAACTCGTTAAGTCCATTAGCACAACTTTCTTACTTCTGGTTTGGAAAAACTGTCTTAACGTATGCACGTATTTCCAGGATCGGTTCCATGAATTAAAATTTTCTTGATTTTCTCTTCCGGATGTATTTTTAAAGTTTCTGTCAATATGCTTGATGCTGAAGCTTTGTATGTAACAACGGACCGAGCAGGTTGTAACGCTTCAGGCTTGCATTTCTCTTCAGTATTGCTTTTCTTCTAGGCTAAATTCGTCGTTTTTGACAATAAAATGAAACCACAATATTTCAAGGGATGGATATTTCCCTTATCTTCGGCCAATAGAAAACCTACTCTGTTGAGTCCTCTAAAAGAACTAATCCCAATCTACGGCCAACCGATTCTGCAGCGTATAGTAATTTATTTCTAAGAAACGGAAGTTAGAAAAAAAGAGTGGACATAGAACCGCTGCTGACATGGCTCAGAATTCTTAATGCTAAGGGCGCAAATGGATTGTCATTTTCTGCTGCATTATGAATTCTCGTAAAATCGCAAAATAACCATTATGAGCAATTATTTAACAAGTACACACATTAAAATTAACCTCTTAACACTCGTGTTCGCTCAATGTTTCTCTGCACGACACTGTAATTACAACAACATAACAGAAATCGCACATCCCATGAGGACAGTACAACCAGTTTGTACCTTAATGTATTCAGTTCGTGTGACAAAGGTGTGTGTATATACGCATGTTCTGTGTTCATATGGTACAGTATATGTATACGTAATTGCATAAAGGAGAGCAGTGAAGCTTTGGTTGTGGGTACTAAAAGAAACCAAATACAAAAAAGTACGTAGCTACAGCAATGAAGGTAAAATCATAATATAAAGACGTACTTATTTTTTTAAATTGTGGATAATATCAAATATATGAGAAGGATATTATGGGATACTGGGAACGACCCGTTCTTCAAGTACCTGAACACTGCGGGTCCCAACTTTTCGTTGGCTTGATCTGTAGACATTCGGTAGGACTGCTTGGACGAGGGATCGGCCCCGTCGCTAGGCCTCTACCTGTACACAGGACAGCACAGCACAGAAAAACGCGGACAAACATCCATGGTTTGAGTGGGATTCGAACCCACGGTCCCAGCGACCAAGCGGCACAAGGCCCACGCCTCAGACCGCGCGGCCACTGCGGACCCCGAGAAGGATATTCAAATATAAAAATTAGACTTGAGTTAGAGAAGAAGAAAATATTCAGCTCAGAGTCTTACGTGTTCCTGAAGCCTGTTTGCAAAAATGTAGATTAAAGTTTAGTATGCGTCAGAGAAACTTGGTCTCCCACTATAAGAGATGAACAAAAATTTAAGGTTCTAATGAAAATATTTAGGTCTAAAAGTAGTAACGGAGGAGTGAATAACACTGCACAATCGGAATATTCATAATTTGTAATCTTTGCCAAATATTATTAGGGCGATGAAGGAATTTTAATCAATATTCCGTTACTAAATAATTTTTGGGATTGCTGAGTCTTCAACAGCAATGAAATATATAATTAAACCGACGTTACTTAGGTAAAATATATACAAATCCTGTATGCAGGGGCTCTATAATTCTAAGTTCCTACTCATATTATATTTTCATTAAAATGTGATATCGTCGACTTAATGAATGGAGGATTCTGGTTTCCATTTACATTACAGACACGATTCGCTGCCGATGTTAGGTCCTAGCCAGTCGAAAGCACGCGAACTGGAGGAGGAGGAGGTTAGTACAAGTCTTCAAGAAAGAAATGCATAGAGAAGGTAGGGGGAGTAGAAGGGAAGAAGAATGGACTTATAATGAAAGAGTACCCGTCGTATAGCAAAGTTTTCGTGTTCAGTATACACATCCATTTTTCAGTTCTTTTAATTAATTAATTGGAGGGTATATTAGGAAAAGGAGAAGGGGTTGAAAGAAGAGGGGTGTGCTTATTCTTTATAGAGCTTGCTGGTGAAATTTCATAAAATTATTAAGAGTCTAGCGTTGCGCTGCCAACTTGTCCGTGATTCTTGAGAGAGAGAGAGAGAGTTTATGGTTTTGGGCTAAATTTCATTAGCTCGATCTTGGGTGCGCTTATTTTATATAAGGCTGTATTCTCTCTCACTCTTTGCTATGTAATTGAGAGAATGGTTCTGGTGTGGAAGCTATATGGGTAGAACATGGGGATAACTTAGGATGATGAATAATTAACAATATCTTCTGCAACCCTCATCCTACTGTAGTAAAAACCCACTCCTCGAAACCTCGTCTCTTCCTTACATCCTGTTTACCTGTGTTTTGTTAACAGATAACTTTTGAAAAAAAGTTAAATGGAAAGTAATTTTATAATTCTGTAAACGATACAGTGATTTTTGAGACAGTTTTTGCACGCTTCGGAACTGAGAAATCCATATTTTTTACATTCACTGACTGAGGAGTTTAACTTGTTTGCTAATGATTACGTTAAGTCTAAATTTGTACGAGTTTATTGGGGAAAAATTGACATTATTTTGATTGTCATCGTCGTCGTCGTCGTCGTCGTCGTTGTTGTTGTTGTTGTTGTCGTCATGAAGGATATGTATTATGTCTTTCCCATTATTGTGAGAATACTTTCCGACTCTTGAACTCTGTTTATTTGCATGAGTATAATGGTTCAAACCTGAGACACTAAACACAGATGAAACTTAGTCAACAGTGCAGTGACGGGTGCTAATTAAAATGCACCCACACATTAACCGGACTCGATTCCCAGGCGGAATTCGCTCGCATCCGGGACCGAGATATTTTTGAACTGCAGCATCTCCCTTTTAACTATCGTACCAATCGTGAGAAGCGGTAAGTTGATAACAGTTTAAAGTTTCTAGATTCTTGATAAGATTTTGTAATGCACATCTTCGGCTTTTGGGAAATATTCTACGTCGAGTTTTGGGAGTTATCCGGCTTTTTAGCAGACGCACCAGCTGCCATCGTCAGGGTGAATATGTAATGTTTGGATGTTTTGGTAACTTTGTATAGGGCAGGCACTAGGTGCCTGTCTCCATCTTCAGGGCTGAAAGGTACAGGGATTCAGGGATTTACAGGCCTCTTCCCAGATTGGCGCACTCCTCAGCATTCCCTTCCTGTAACTCTGTAGAAATCCCTACACTTCCTAGCATCGCTACTTGGACCCTGAAGACGGAGATGGTATGTTTCTCCGAAAACATCAAATCTCACACGTGTTAATTTTGTGCGAAGCACGCATACAAACCGATAAATAATGAGCCTGGCGTACGTACGATTGACGTTTTTCTTTTATTCAATCAGGTAATGTGTAATTGTTTGATGAAAAAGCTAGCACAGCATAAGAATCTTCTGTATGTAAATATATCTACGGTAGACAACATTAGACAGTCGAGTAATACGTTAGGCGATCTTTCTGTAGTTAAGGGATCCCTCTCCTTAATCAATTCGTCACTACTGCGTATGAGGGTGTGGAGGTAAATATCCACGCATCCTTCAGCTCGATACGCGACGGAGGTAGAAGTAAGTGGTTAAATTTACGCTCCGGACGGAAAGATCCTTTCATCCCTATCAAATTAGGAGGATGAGTGGACTCTACAGCCGTCCTAGATGAAGCTGTGGAGGAAACTACTCCGAAGACATCTGCTGAGTGCAGACACACCGACTTTCTGCCACACCGTTGGAATCCTTAGTCGCAATTTTGCTTGTAGTTTCAATCTGTGTTAAGGCTGTGATACATGTGACGATTTTTAATTCTGAAGGCGATGGTGCGTTTTAAAAAGAGGGAAAGTCTTGTTTAATTCCGAGGAAGTGAGTAGCTAGAGTTCTACAGATTGTTGCATAATTTTTAAGATCTGAGACGCTCTAGTTTATAAATAGCACGCAGTGCATATTGTGAGCGCTCCTTCATTTTTCTCTGAGTTGCACTGAAACATTATTTTCCCACTTAATTTGTTCTTAAATTTCTCTTAAGTTATTTAATGTTAATGCCTAGATACAGATTACATAAAAATCACCACAGGCCTTTATCATTCCATAGAACAGAATAGAATGTTAAATTAGAGTAGATGCAATTCTGATTTATGTTGAAACCTGTTGAGTACTGCATAAAGGATTTTTGATATTTTATGTTTTCAGGGAGGTAGATAGATATGGTTATTCCAATTTTCATGTTTCATAAATTTATGCCATAACCGGGAAGTCTGTTACAAGTGTTTTAAACATTTGTTATGACGTCTTTATTACAATTAATTCTACCTCTCTATTCATAACAGCCCACTTAAATTTCAGTCAATCCTACATATCCTCTGCATTATTCTTCAGTCTGCTATAGCACTCGATCTCAAAACCTACGACTTCATCTCTTCTTCTCATGGTTTGTAACAATAGCTTACGGATGTTTGTGTCCAGTTCCCACACTCTAGGACGAAACCAAGTGCCATAATATTCCCCCCCAGTGATCCAGTTTGTTACGCGACGGGGTCCTTGTACCATTTAGTTTAGGCTATAGAGTCTCTGTGCCTCTTTAGTCACTCAAGGCATTTTAAACGGTTTCCGCATTTCCCCGTCACACGTTTGGAAGTCGAGGTAATATAATACAAAAGGCACCAAGCCGCTGGGCTGAATGGCCGCTACCGGAAGACAGCAGATCTCCATCACACTGTCCATAAAAGTCACAGAGGAAGAAGAACTTACCGTCTCCCACTCGACCTCACAAATCCATCCATCCAATCGCTGAATCCGACGTCGTTTTAAACTGTCTCAT
The DNA here is from genome assembly GCF_000696155.1 of Zootermopsis nevadensis. The sequence continues at coordinate 186,895 of NW_019059700.1, read as the reverse complement.
TCAGGATTTAACAAATTACAGCTGTCATGTCTTCTGATTGAACTTCTACGCGTAATTTCCCTCTCTGTTATGCTCAGAAGATCCGTACTTCAAATCCCGGCAATACTGATACGTTACAGGCCTGTAATGAAATTCTTCCGCACAGTCTGCTTGTGTCACACTATTCCATTAAATAGATCGATACAGAGACAAAAGTGGTTGGTGTAGCGATAAGGCTCCAGACTTGTTTTTGGTAGAATCCGGCTCTACGAATTGTAGTTTGTCGTTGTTTTCCTCAGTATCTTTAGAAGTATACCAGATTAGCTATTACGTTTGTGTTATTACTGTGAAATAATTCACAAAAAGCGCGGAGAAAGGGTAAACTTAGAGTTTGACGGAGCTAATCAGGACTTTCAGGACGAGAAACTTCATGAAAGATTCTGATTTTGTGTCTGTAGACAGTACGTTATATGACGTGGGGGAAGTTTAAGCGCACCTGGTGAAGTTTTTTATAATTTCTTTTGGTTTCCACAAGCTTCCGCAAATCAAATCTCTAAATATTTCAATTTGTGATGCCGAAAATGAATACATGAATATATTGCAGTAAAAGTGTATACATTTTGAGATCGGTAGAAATGTTAGATTGTGAGGAGCAGGAACACATTCAGATTTATGACTTTCCTATGCTTTTGAAGCTAGAAGCAGAACTTGCACTGTGTGTATCCCCAATAATCTTGTAGGTAACCACCGTCCTCACCCCATTCCCACGTAACCCTTCAGTACGTGGTCGTATATATGCCTTCACCAAGAGCAGTCCCTTCGCCACGTCACCATGGCAACACGGACTTAATTATCGAGAGGAAGAAGCCACAGAGAGAGAAGGAAAGACACATGATGAGACTAGAACAGACTTGAAACGGCCGTACGCTTGGTTTAAATAACGTGCCCCTTATGATTCTTGCTACTGACATGATGGTTATTGTAGTATACGCCACATGACCTCGTGTTGTGTTGGACGAAGAAATTCCACGTGCTTGCGATGTGGACGTATGAAGAAAGTTTCGTCTTAAAGCTTCTGTATGTACATGACATAAAGCGCATAGAATTAGTAAGACAGTCTTGAAGTCGTGTCTGTAGCACCGCGTGTTTCATCTTCGAAACAATTGATGTCATTGTGTAAGATTTCAGATTCTCACGGCGACGAGCATGAAAATGGTTGTCTTCTGGGATGTTGCGTCGTGT
>NW_019059700.1:173203-185612 GCF_000696155.1 Zootermopsis nevadensis | reverse complement strand
CGTGTAGTCTGTTAGATATTAATTGATTTTTGAGGGGAGCTTACTGCCTTCATCATCAGGGTGATGTTGATGGAGGCAGTAAGCAGAGAACTCGTGTAAAATACATGCTATCCGGCAAATTTTTATTCTTGGTACTTTAGTGGTTGAAATAATTTAGTATCAGTTGTATGTAAATATTAGTCATTTTGGTTTTCAGTTCACGAAATCGGTTGTGGGATGAGATAGGGAGGGAACTAGTCAGTTCAGTGAGCCGTGCACTGTCTGCTGGCCTCTTATTGCTTGACACTGCTTTCAGTAATCTTTAGAGTAAGTTCGCTGTTATCTGTATTGCAGTATGGTCTGAATTGTTGCCTTTTATAAACATCCCAAGACTCAGAAAACAGTAATTTTAGCAATGAATGGTGATGAACTGTTAAACTTAGCGATTCGTATATGTGCACGTGTGTGTATGTTTACGATAGGCGAAAGATATTCGAATAAAACAAAGGCTGACGAAAGGAGAAGAGGTTATAGCGGCGGAACAGATTTGAGGTAATGGATTGTAATAATGTGGAGTTCTCGTCCGTGCGGCGACAAATCGTTCTTCGTCTCCTCCTGGCTGGTGACAGCGTGACGAGGGCTGGGTCTTCCGTGTCAAAACTTTCTCATCATTTCTCTTCACCTCCTATTAACCAGCTTCGTCACAAAACGTGAGATGCTACTGGCATGATTTTTAATGGAGCTACAAATACAGGTTGTTTCAGTATTCATCTCATGTTTCATGTTTAGTCTGTTAAGGAGAGAGAACGGTCTTGTGATGAACACTCTTGCTTTGTAAGTGAGATTCCGTGTATGAAGACGTCTTGTCTGCCATGTTGTCTGGTAGAAGTCTACAGATGTTTCCGAGAATCCTGATGCCCCCATTAAAATAAACTAAAATCAACCCAAAAGGCAACCATCTTCACCCTGGCTTTGTGTCTGGTACGCCCTGGATACGATACGTGACCCGGAGATAGGAAATTTCGATTACAATTTTTCGTTATTTTACTCGATTTTGCATCTTTCTGAAGTTGTCAGGCACAATCGTGCATCCTCGGATCTTTATAGAGTACTAAAAGTAATGAAAATTAACTTATTCAAATCCATTTATGGCTTTACAGACTGATTCGTGCCTTGTAACTTCTTATTATCCAAATGTCCACATACAATTCTTATTCTTTGCAATTAATAATGCCATTTACAATTAGAAACTAAAGCTTAAAAGTTTATTAAAATACTGACGTTGTTTCTGTTTGTCTACGAGAGACAGATTAAGAAGACGTTGTTGATTCCGTGCAACAATATTGGCCTATGCTGTGTGAAGGATAACGCATAAAAAAGTTTAACACATTGTAGTGTACTACACAGAGCACCATGGAAACTTTAAGAAATTCTGTTATAAAGTTTTTGTCCTTCTTACCCTTTCTTATCATCATTCTTCTTCTTCCCCTTCCCCTTCCGTTTTCTTTTTCCGCATCCACTCTCCTCTCTCTGTGCTCTCGGTCTGGTCCACTAATGGCCCTTCCCACCAGCGCAACTTTTTGATAGTCCTTGTTTAAAAAGGATCTTTTTAGCTGTCACAGTTTCCACCAATTTCTTCTTGGTCCGCGACACCAAGTAGCAGCTCAATACACATCAGTCCTCACTCCGTTTCCGCTATCCAGTTTCGCGTAATAATATTCCAGGGCAAGACATTTGTAGCAGTTTCATCCTCAGTTAGTTTGCTTCGTAAAGTTGTCTTCTCATCTTCAAACATTTTATATTTCAAGCTGAAGTAAAATATGTTCGGAAAATATCCTACAGATAATGTAGATTTACTTATTAACACGTACTTGACATTATTTTATTATTAGCGCAAGTGCATCTTCTCATTGTATCTCCACTAATTAAATTAGAATTGTTCCAAAATATTTCTTAAATATCCATGTAACGTGGGCGTAAATAATAAAACGAATGCAACTCTTGTAACCTAGTTTCTATTCCTTTATTTAGTAAATAAAAATTACATTATGAAAATAAAAACAGGACATTTTAGTAATTTTAACTTTCCAGATGACCAAAGATTCAAGTCCATAAACTAACAAACGGAATCAAGTTTTGTTATGTATGTGTGAATATGGGCCATTTCTATCAAGGCACGGTAATCCTGAAGTGTGGAATTCACGGGAAGTCATGTTTAAATATTTCCTTCGTATCAACTGGTTGAAACGACCTGTAGAAACAAATCTGGATATTTTTTCCCATTGTATTTAAAAGAAGCGATATTAACAGTTAGTCTAACAAACGCACATAAATGAATTGCTATAATATATTTGTTTAAAAAAATACGCAGAACAATTACGTAGTCTCTAGGTTTTAGAGAGTACGTAATTGTTCTGGCAGACGAGACCGGAGATCAAATGAAATCACCTAATGCAAGCTAGGGTGGCAACAGTGACAAAGAGAAACATGACTGAAGAATGCATACAGCAAAGAGAATTTTTGTTTGTGGGGTAGGTTGCAGAATATTCACTCAAACAATCAACGTACCAAAATTTTCAACGAAAATTAATTATATTCAAAGTATATGTGTAATAGACATCCAGTTATTGTTAGTATTATTATTAATAATATAGGCCCACATGTTTCGACTCTGCTGGGTCATCCTCATGAGTCTTACAGCATAAACAACACCAGGTTCTGTAATATTATCTAAACTATTTTAGATCAACCTAATTTGCATCTTGAAAGTTAAGTTTAAAATTTGGTTGAGTATTTTCATAAGTAAAATATTTTAATGCAGTTAAAGCACACTTAACGATTGAAGTTACTAAAATTGTCGTTGTTTATAAAGTACATTTTGTATGTATTTAAATCCTTAGAGTTGTTGTCTACAGAATTATATAAATTGTTGGGAAGGTGTTAGAAAATCCCATGGATACGTTACATCTGCGTTAAACTTTAATGCGTCCTCACGTATACGTTCTAGTGTGGAAAAATTGTTCAGTTTAAATGATAACATTCGAGGTAAGATAAATGTGAAGGTGTGTGGGGAAATGGAAGCAAAATATTGGGTATTCTTAACCTCGGCACCTGGTGGATGGTCTAGGATCCAGATCACGAAATAATGATGTATTTTAATACTCTACCAAGGATTCTAACTCTTATGATTTGAGGTTTTCACAGCGATGAGTATGAAGATTTCAGTCTTCTGGGTTGTTGCGCTGTGTAGTCTGGTAGATGTTTACCAACGTTTTAGAGGTCACACTGCCTCCGTCATCAGGGCGCAACAACCCAGAAGACAGAAATCTTGATTCTAACTATTGTCTGTAGTATTTCGCGATTTGACAGTTATTTAAAATGCATTTGGCTATTCGTGTAGAGTCACAAATTCAGACCGGATTTAATTTACAACAAGGATTCTAAATACCAGGTCCCAACAAAATATGTTCTTTAGTTCATTTTTTTCTTTTCGTGGGAACAAACGGGTAAATGTACACAGCGAGGAAATACGAAATGCTTACTCGTGTTGACGAAACGATGTTTAAGTTTAGTTGAGTGTGTTAGGGTCTCAAAGATAGACGTACCCGTTGAGTGATTTGCAGCCCTAGCCGATGTTCTTTATCTGCATATTGCACCCCACGGCGTGGCTGCTCTAAACATGCAACGAGAAGCACCTGTCTGCTTGATGCCCACGTGGCGCTGGAGTTTTCCTGTTTACGACTCTTTTCCAACACATTACACATACGACGAGACTCAGTTTAGATGTTCCGGTCTGCAGCAGTTTCAGTGTCTGCATCCATTAGGATGAAGACCTAGTCGAACTCTTAGCCTTTTTCGTGTGAGAGAGAGAATTAGGGCGAAAATAAAAATGGCAGTTGCAAGCATATGTAGGGGGAGGACTGACTGGTGTCGGATGCAGATGCAGCGATAAAACAGGATTGGAGGTATGGGCAGTGTACCAAAGTGAATTAAACATGTAAACAAATTGTAAGGGAAGTCTTCAAACTTTTGAGGTAAATCTAGTACGCAAAATGAATGCTTAGCCAAATTCCTGAGATTTGTAGTAGAAGTGAGCGAAGTTAGAGAGAGAAAAAAAATTAAAGGCTAATGAAGAGAAATTTAAATACAAACTTTAAAATATTGTCTAAAATTTGGTATCTGTGCCCAAATAAATTGGTTTCAATCTTAGAAACGAATCTAAAAAACACTTTAGAAACATTATCACATTCCTCCAGTAGTCCATCGTCTGTTAAAACAAAACACCTTGTGCACTTTACTCTGTTTCAATATGTTTTCAAATCTTTAAATCAGAGGCAACTTCTCAGAATTTCTTAATCTGCAATCTCAGCTACGGTTGTTCATGTCATGGTCTATTATCTTCTAGAAATCAGGAGATATAACTTATTTATAACTACCCACACCCCAAATTCCCTTTTGGCTCTGGTTCTTGGACCCCCTTATGACATTTATGCTGGTGATATTTTATCTGAGTTTCCTCTTTGTTTTTTTCTCACCTCAATGTCTTCTGTATTATTCATACATAAAAACTGCTGTCGACGTACTAGATTCCGGACTTCAACCACGTCGCCTGTTTTGTGTTCAGTGTTTACAATAATCATCCTCAGGGTTCATATGGAAACTGAAATGTTCTTCGAAACTTGGACATGGACCTAATTAAACACGTAGTGCTAAAATGTTAGGTATTAAGTTAAATTACTGCAGAACTACGTTGATGTCAAAAATTCTTTACGCGAATTTATCTCATAAAACAAACCATAGCATATATTCTGTAAATTTACATGTTATAAATTGTAACATTTAGCTAAATTATTGTTTTTAAAACAAGAAAGACGTAGTATTTACTTTGCAATGAATATGTCCCATTGCACTTTGTTATATGAGTCTAAGCATGCCCCGGTTTACGGATACGTAAATTGAATTCTGGTCTTAAACAAGTATGTACATCTTATAGTAAAAGAAAGTAGGATAAAAGTTGAACTTTAGCACAAACTCTGTATTGTTACTGAACACCACCGCCCAATTTTATGAGAGGGTATGCTTCAAAGTTCGTGAAGGATGTACTGAGCTTCGGAGACTTCGTAAATTCACTGCTAAACTACGAGCTGAAGAAGCACAGAAAAGAAGGAAATAAAACCCTGATCCTTAGCAGAGGCAAAAAATTCTTTTTCTAGCCCCTACGTCCAGACTGACCCTGGGGCCGACCCAGTCTCCTACCCAGTGGGTACCGGGGCCGTGTCCCTGGAGGCAAAGCGTGGCTGGGGCGTGACAGAACCGCTCACCCCCATCTAGTGTCAAGAATGAGAAGGAGCTATAAATGCTTCTCCCCCTCCCAAGCGCCTACATGGCGTTTAGCAGGACACCTTAAATTGGCTTCTACATTATAAATAATAATTAGTATTTAATTTGTCTCTTGAAACTGCTGAACTGTTGAAACATTTCAGTTTTGGATTATACATTTTGAATGGAATTTAGGTGTGATGTATGTACCATAATATACCTAATTTTACGTGAATAAACGATTTTTTTACCTTGAGCCACTTTCGTATAAACATGCATCTTGGAGCTAAGCAGTAGCAAGACTATCTTCGTGGTCCAGCAGAGTGCAGTAGTTGTCCTTCCTGCCCCACACCACGTCTGTGCTAGGGCTTACCGCCCACAGCTGGACTAATTATGGTTCCGTGGAGAGTCCATATTATGGCAGCAGTAGTTCTACAACAGACCGCCAGGAGTAAGCTTGAGTAATTGACTTCATTTTCCCTCGCCTTCACTCAGATTCTTCTCACACTCCCTCCCCTCATGACGGTGGTGATGAGGACCACGTTTTTAATTCACCGCTTGTCATGCTTGAAATTTTAAGAATAGGCTAATTTGTCTTCCACATTTTCTTAAAATCTGCCACTGTGCATGCAACTTTGTATGGGTGAAAAACTTGGTCTAATTTAGAGAGAACACATTGAGGTATTTAAATATAAACCATAAAATAATGTTTCGATCTAAGGAAGAGAAGAATAGAGGAAGCTATGTAAAAATACACCTCATAAATTTGTGCACTTTCTGCTGTCGTTGGGAAACTGTAATGGGTGGAACATGTATCACAATATGAGAAATACGAAGTTTTAGATAAATATTGTGGAGAGCAGCATTTAGAAAGCCTAAGAACAGGCACCATAGTTAAAAAATAAAGGATTTGCATGTCATTCTTTTATAAAATAATACAAACTAACAAGAAGTACTTAAGTAGTAGCTTATACTGCTGGCAGCTACGTGAATACACAGATATTCCTTAAATGTTCTTCTTTCACAAACCAAAATCTTCTCTTAATGTCGCTCGTTCGTTCGTCAACAGAGAAATGTCACAATATTTCGGAAGTTTTATGTTAATGAGGTAGATTCACCATTCTGCACATATATGGGCAATAATCTAATTCGACACTGAAAACGAGATGTCGTGTTCATCCTCCTGGGTAACATTATTTGTTTATTTCCTGTCGCTGTGCCCTCGTTGCTAGGAACTTGACATACGATGCAGACTTTTCTGTAAATTCCTGGCGTCGATCTGTCTCTAGGGACCCCGGAACTTGATGTTCTACTGACCGGCCGGTCTACTAGATCCATCTGAATGAGGAGGTACCACGTCTACCGGCCACGGGGAAATATGTTAGGGTTCTTTATACAGTTTGTTCCTAAACAAGACAGCAGTTCCATTGGTCATCTCACGTCACGTTTCTCTCCTGTTGCTCCTGTTCCCAGGACTTGCACGGTTTGCTTACTGTTTAACCCTGAGGGAACATCCGTCAGAAATGTTAAAACGATACTTTGTATCTTGAATGTGAGTGAAGCTGTAATGTTTCCAATTATGGAAAATTGTGTCGGCTGCAGTCTGAATCATGAAGGATGAGTGATGGTGGAATAAAAATGTATTTTGATAGGCTTTGTTATTGTTATAATTTACCCTATAGCCTATTGTAAGGGACATTACATAAGCATGAGACAAGCTGGACATACAAAATGCATCGGAAAATAATTAATAAGAACGTATACATGAAAAGATACATAAGATTAAGGACTGTACTGCAACACACATCAACTCCTAACGTCGTGGTACAGCGGCTAGCATTTTTTATTATTCAGGAGTCCTTGTTTCGATTCTCAGCCCGGAGTTCGTTATCCTGACTTGTTCTTTGTGGCTTTTTTCAGTCCTTCCAGAGAATGCTGTATGTTACCTCAAAATATACTAAAATAATCTACGAATACTTCCTTGCACTTCTTATTTTACATAAAATTTTGAATTTCCGAATTTAAAACGTTTAATTACCATAGTTAGCATATGAATGGGGATTGCTGATTCATTTCAGCATCTTTGATGTTTTGTCAGTCGGTAAATATTAGACCATACGTTATTTTATATTAAATTATAAGGCGTACGTGTGAACCATCAAATATATATCTGGAACAGTAATTTAATTTTCTGTAGCCTCCCTTGTGATCTGCTTGTCAGGATACCAGCCTCAGCTCCAACCCTCGGTACAAAATGACTAGAAACAAGTCCTTCATCGTAATGACAAGAATTAGAGAGCCAGATCCCGAAAAACTGTGTATCATAATATTGCCTACACTTACGGTATCATGTTGCATTATTACTTTCAAGCAGATGCTCTCTGTGATAAAAATTTTTAATGGGCTAACAGGTTTAAACACGTTATTTTATTGCACATTTTATATTCTGCTATATCAGAGATCTTTTTCAGCGAGTGTAGTTCTCTGTACGTAACTTGAATCACTAATAATTATCTGAATGTATTTGTGTAAGTGCCACCAGAGTGTACTTTTATTTTGTATGAAATAGACAATTATGATGCCCATATTTCCGAAGGAACATTTTGTAGCTAATTTTCCGAAAAAAGTTATTCTATTAAAAGTACACTTGTTGTGATACAGATTAAATAAGAACATTAAAACTAAAATTACTGTATAATTCTCAATATGCCAAAATATTTCCCTACTTTAAGGCAGAAGTATAAGGACTTTAAATTCGGTATTCCCGTCTTGAATCTAATTTGCTTTTAGGCTTGTGATTAAATTGAATATCTGTTCATAGTTACATGTAGGATGTTTTCAGAAACTCAGTACTTGGCATAAAGAAACACGTCTTCTGAAAACAAGCTATGGAGTAATGTTATGGTTATCTTAATAATAAATTATGAAAAAATATATTTATTATAATGTGTACCATTTGCTACTGGAGAAATCTTAATTAAACACGAAAAACTTATGTATTATCTTTACTGTTCAGTCATTCCTGTTGAACATTATTAAAATGGATCACCTAAAGTTGGAGTAGGTGGGGGCATAAAGTACAAGGCAGATAATGAATAAAAAAAGTGTAAGAAGGGAAGAATACGAGAGGGTGATTGTAATGTATTCTAATGAATTGTAATTGATGCTGTAAAATTATTACAGAGGAAAATGTCAAGTCGACATTAGAGTGGAGAGTCTTGGTGGCTGGTTAAGTTTGATTACGGTAGGAACACGTGAATTTGATTGCTTAATAAATGGCTCTTGGATGATCATTAAAAAAGTGGCCTGCACGTGAAAAAGCCTTTGTGTAAATTGATGGTAAGGGGAGGCGAGATGGAAATACTGGCTAAGAATAATCCAAATGGGCGCTGCCGAGATGAGTCCGCCTGTCAGTGACTGGTGTACAGTGTAGCCTACTCTTTGTTTTGTGCAGGGAATTAACGCTTTGTTTGGCAAGGAATTAAATTATGAAGACTGATGCATGGCTGATAATTGCAATAAGGGGAAAGTCTGTCGACACACGAAGAGAATGAAGAAAAATGAAGATGCACAGTATAAAAGTAGAAAAGAACTTCAACTAGTTCTGTTTATTGGATTTCTCTCCATAAGTGAATGTGCAAACAGGTTCATTATCTGAACCATAACAGTGCCTTACTCAAGTAGGATTGCCCTAACATTAAAGAATGTTCTGGACCTAAAGCTCTTTAAAATTTGCTTTCGCGATCGGAAAATGCGAATCGTAGGAACTTAATGGTTATTAAGATAACGACTGTCTTCCAGGTTGTAGCGCCGTTTAGTCTGATACAAGAGTGCTGACTCCATCATCAGGGCGATGAAGACCCTCCATCATCAGTTCCGTGTATGATTTTTGACCCAGAACTAAGTAGAATGTGAACGAACGTATTAGAATGATACCACTTACACAAATAATATTCCCGAGTTCTATCCAGAATTGAAAGAAATCGCACAAAACGTCTGCTAGTGAAGCCGACTGAACCCCAGTAACATACACTTCTGGTAAAGTAACGACTTTGGAACTAATTAATCTGGTGATAACTTCCATAAAAGTTTCAGGCGTAAGATGTTCAAATAATATATATATTTTTAGTTTGCTTGCCAGTGGTTCTGATAACAGTTTACTAAAATGGTTCAATAAGGTAGACACGTAGATAGTATATTTTGTCCCTGAAATCTCTGAACCCAAGTTTACAATATTTATGTTTCTATAACGAAGTGAAAGTAGCGACTTATGATTTAATTTCGGTCAGTGTTAAAAGTGAAAGATTTAAGTCGCATTAATTTTCTCCATTAAGTCTGAAAACCTATGAACCTATTTACTCACAGAAGTTATATACAAATTTCATTTATTGTTAAACTTGATAGCTTATACAAAAATATCCATTTTACTCATTCTGATAATAATTTAATATTACGAATTATCTGTATGTTATACATTTGTAAAAGTCTTTGACATAAGTAACAGGACAGATTAAAAGTTACGACACTATTCTGTATTAACTTTACTGTAAACGATAACTTGTATTGCAAAACAGAATTAGTGAAATTCCATCCGTTAGTGCGTAATATCACCATAAATAGAACAAGCTTCGATTTTTATTTAAAGTAAGTTCCAACTAGAAGTGCTCATTTATTATTAGTCAAAGTCTCATTGTTGTCTACCTTGATTATTTTGGTTTAAAGAAACTATCTATAAGCATAAAGCTTACTTTTAATGGCGTTTTTCACAAGGTGTTGCTCGTATGGACGTCAGTAAAATAGCGCCACTTCTTGAAAATGTAGTAGTCCGGCAGAAAGAACATGCTAGTTGGTTGGTGAACTTACCACTTAAAATTTCGCCGCCACAACAAAGAAAGGCAGCGAGCGAGGGAGGGATTCAGTGTTCTACCTCTTTCACTGCACTCAGTGGCGATTTCCCTTTGTTTTCTCGTGTTTCTTAATGTAGCCTCTTTTCTTATTCCACCTCCTTTTCACATTTTTGTTCTATCATCCACTTTGCGGTAGTGTATATATTTATTATTGCATTCTTCGTAAGTAGTTAGAATTCTTTCATGGTAACTCGATTACCCAGATAGACGTCCTTTTCGGTTTGCCCCTTTTACATCTCGTCTCCCGGTTTTGAGTTAAACTTCGCGTTTCTTCCCTAATTATGTTATTTATCATAATGACAGGCCCATTTTGTTGGAAGATATTGGTTCATCTTTACAAAGTTTTCGAAATAAATCTGCTAACACAGTGTAATGCTGAAAAAAGGCAAGCCTGCTCTTTTGTTATGACCATTTCATGGATAAATTTAATATTATTTACGAATATAAGTAACGATAACCATAATGTTTTGTATAACGATAAATATGTTACGAAACGAACACAATCTTTTTTCACACATAAATTCCATGGAATGTTATGTGTGTGGACACATTTTTAAAATAGTTATCGATTTAACCGTGTGGCAACTCTTGAAGCTTCCATCATTTGAAACATTGAACATTTCAAGTCATTATCCTCTTTGAAAGCAGAGTTAAGAAGAACAATGAGATGTGAAATAACTTAAAAGACCACTTATTCTCGAACTTACTGAAGCATATTCTTCATTTAACATGTTAAATACAGTTGTACAACATCAGACTGGATTTACTAGTAGCACATATTGTATAATTAAGACTTGTGTACTGTACCTTTTGTAGAAATACGTGATTGTGTTTACTAGGAATATTAGTCAATGTGTTATTAAAGTATTAGAGTTTAGTTTATGGAGATATATTTTACAGGCGTGGTTTGGTCGGATTTTTCTCTTCATATGATAATATTTGGTCTTATCAAATTGAGATTGTGGAGAAAGGAATTCAATTTTCTTTAACAATATATTGGTTATTTATATATCGGATTTTTCTCTTGATATGATAATATTTGGTCTTATCAAATTGAGATTGTGGAGAAAGGAATTCAATTTTCTTTAACAATATATTGGTTATTTATATATCGGATTTTTCTCTTGATATGATAATATTTGGTCTTATCAAATTGAGATTGTGGAGAAAGGAATTCAATTTTCTTTAACAATATATTGGTCATTTATATATCGGAGTTTCAGGGTCATTTGCAATTTGTTTAGATGTACATTTTAGTTCTTTTGTAAATTATGTAGTCATTGCATCTCATATTTTTGTTAAAACGTGGTTTGATTTCTGGTACTGGTGAATATTTAAATAGGCCAAATGTGTTTTTTTTAGGAAATTACTTAAAGCTTTTCACAGTTACCACATATTTCTTTCAAATATCCAAATAAGTGTTCGTATGCGTGAGCCTTCAAAATGTTTCGCTCGTAAAAGCTGGACTGCCGAGCATCCATGTACTAGAAAATTAAATTAGGAAGTAAGGGACTTGTATTTCCGTACCATCCATTTATAAAAGAACTTCGACTGTGATTTTATGTCACCTACTTAGGTGCTGACAGGCGGCGAGGATTAGCAAGTGCACACCCAACCACTGATGTAAGTATATGTAGTAGCTGTAGACTGTCTACCTCATACCAGAAGCACGAAGCGTTCCTTTACGACAGGGGTCCGGAGTTGCTCGTAAAGTCCAGTTTATGATGATAATTACAACAGCATTGAGGCCCCGCCGCCCGTAAATCTGATCCTACACTCTGGGTAGCGCGAAGAGACGAATGTAAGAACGGTGACTGTAATGTGGTAGCTGATCTATAATCTTATTTTCAGATGTTCTGTTTTCTCATTCGGACTCCACGCCTTTGTAATTTGTTATACCCAAAGAACAACTTCTTAGAAAACGGGGGATATTTTTACGTTTTACCACTGATGGTAATTTCCTTCAAGATTTGATATAGACCAATTACAAATGAATAAGCACCTCAAAAACGTCGGTAAACTTCTGCCAGACTACATGGCGCAACAACCCAGAAGTCAGAAATCTTCTGACTCATAGCCGCCAGAACCTGAAACCCTACATGTAGCATATTACTTTGCATACTGCGACTTCCTGCCTTACATTCGACTTCACCGACTCAGCAAAGGCACCGGCTGCTGTTGTATCCACTTTGCTGCAAAGTCTG
>NW_019059700.1:144677-173176 GCF_000696155.1 Zootermopsis nevadensis | reverse complement strand
TTTAGGACTTGTATTTCTTCCTTGCTACTCATATTTTTGATGGGGATTGTCAGTGGTGACCCTCAGGGGATCTCCTGGTTCTCTTAGCGATCTCCTGGTCACGTGATACAACCCAGTGGATGGAAGGTGAACCTTAAACACGCAGCTCGGAGACCCGAAATTACTTACACCTTTGAATATGATCCTGATTACCGGTATTGAACGTAATGAAGGACCTCGCGTCATAACAGTCACCATTTGAAAATTTCAGTCTTCTGGGTTGTTGCGCTGTGTAGTCTGGTAGATGTTTACCAACATTTCGGAGGTCATACTGCCTCCGTCATCAGGGCGATTCATGACCTCTGAAACGTTAGTTAACATCGACCAGACTACACAGCGCAACAACACAGAAGACAGAAATCTTCATACTCACCGCTGTGAAAACCTTAAATCATACACAGTCACGATTTGCTAACGTCGCAGTAGCATGCTTCGGGTACGAAGGAAGAGGATTCTTGCAGGACTGCAAATTATTTGGCCTCTCTTTTGTGTTCACCGCATCAGAATTACTGTGAAGACTTGCAGGATGTTAAATATTTGACTTGTGTGTTGCATTGTGAGCTCATTGTGACTGTATGCAAAGTCATGACAGATTTAAAATCATAGAAATCTTCATTAACGGACTTTTCGGAGTATGAGTATGGTTTGAAAACTGGTATTACCACGAGGTTTTCCAAACAAAATGTTTGATAATTTCAAGTTACCTTCGTCCTTTCTACATGTTGTGCCCATCTAAACCTGATTTTGTTGTTATATTGGAGGCATGACGCCTTCTGTTAAAATATTTCCTCTGTTATTCTTTTACTTTTTCTCTTTTAGGTCAAAATATTTACCATTTTATTTAAAAATTTTATTTGTTATGGTGGTCAACGTAGTTTTCTTTAAAGCGTTTTTGTACATTTCTGTCTGTTTCTTTTCTTTGGGGGGAAATGCAATATAAAATGCAAACTGAGTTGCGGAATGCATTTCCCGAATTTCTTTTTCTCAAGTTCGTTTTGGCAAAAGACTGGAAAAGTCATAGGACGATAACATTAAAATGGATTTTACGAAAGTACGTTGTGAGGAAAGCAGGAAGGGAATTTCTTTAGAATTGGTTTCTGGTGTTGATGTTGAACTTTACGTTCTACTACAAGATATATAGTTACTTAATTTCGTAATAAAATTGTCAGTGTTATACTACGTAATTTAACGTGATAATAATTTGCAAATAATTCATCCTTAGGCTTTTATGTTAAGATTTTAACCCAGTACTCGTGATGTGTTTGCTAAGAACGGCTTAAATGAATTCAAATTACGTTTGACTTACGTCATTTTAAAGAGTATCAATTTTATATCCTTATTCAAATATTGAACAAAAGAAGTTAAGAGACCCAGAGGCAACGAAGTGTAATTCTTCATTATTCTTGTAAGCCTGTGGTGAAGAAGATCGACAGAACAATGGAGAAATCTAAAGTGAGCTTTATCTTTCGGTTTGTTTGAACAACAACTTACATAGTCCACTGAAAGTTGCTGACCTGAAACATTATCTTGGACATTCGACATGAATACTCAGCAGCAGAAGAGGTCGCGTTTAAAGTTTTCTTACTTTTCGCTTTCTCTGTTGTGGGGTTAAAACTTTCCTGGAGAATATAAAAGTAAGCCTGCACTATATTATTATTGTCATGACGTAGGCCTACATAGTTTTCTAAGTTCTGAAATAAATACAATTGTTTCCGCTTCTTATTTCTTATGAAATTAAATCAGTGTTGAAGATATCTGTCTTCTGGGTTGTTGCGCCGTGTAATATGGTAGATGTTTACCAACGTTTTGGGGGTCATACTGCCTCCGTCATCAGGGTAATGAATGTACCATCGCCCTGATGACGGAGGCAGTATGACCTCCGAAACGTTGGTTAATATCGACCAGACTACACAGCGCAATGACCCAGAAGACAGAAATCTTCATACTCACCGTTGTGAAAACCTCAAATCTTACACAGTCTAAACCCTGTCGTATCGGCAATTGAACCTCGGCCATATTTGCCGGATTTAAAAAGAGATCTTGTCGCAAGATATCTCCGAGCTTCGTTGACTGTCACAAATACACGCTGGTGGCCAACCAACTCAGGTTACCGGGGGAGGGGGAGCGACAGCGTATGAAGCATGTTGCTACCCCCTTCCCATCTTCCCTTCCTCACTACTGCGACGTAACCAAGCTCGCAGATATTTTACGTCACGCATACGCAAGGTACACCACAGGGAGCTTGCGAGAAGCCTTAGAAATAACATATTTATTTTTATAGAGCATGGGCTACTTATTTCCCAGAAGACAGAAATCTTCACACTCATCGCCCTGATGATGGAGGCAGTATGACCTCTGAAACGTTGGTTAACATCAACCAGACTACACATCGCAACAACCCAGAAGACACAAATCTTTATACCCACAACTGTGAAAACCTCAAATCATACGAATTCAATGTTCTTTGATAGGTTATTATGTCTTAGAAGTCTGTCTAGCGAACAGAAAATCAGAAAAAGGAACATGATTGTTTTCTTAAGAAGAACACCTCTTACTGATCTTTATCAAGGTTCTATCAATACAAAATTTAATTAGCGTTATTACAGAAAGCATAATTAACGGTATTTACGGCAAAATTACTTTAGATATGGAGAAAAAATATTTGGAATTTCTTACGAATGTTTAGAAGACACTTTAATCACATGCTTTCAACATGACGAATTAAAAACTACGCGAGTGCCAGCAATTAAATATAGTTGTAGACACAGTGAAAATAGGACATTAATGTATTTTCTAAGGTTGGCCTACTCAAGGCGATCACCGCTGCAAGCGCAGAGGCCTGTTGGCCGCGGCTTCTGCGATGTAATTGAAGGACCAGGCCCAGAAGTCCCATTCCAGTTCGGCAGTTCCCATGGGAAGACGTCCTGTCCTTCCTTCTCCAGCAGACTGCAGTGTACGACCCTTGCCTTGTGCCTTTGGGGGGCCCCTCCCTATGAATACAATATTTCATTAGTATGCGGGAGTACGGATAGGCCCGTCTGTTCTGTAGCACACGCATACGAAAAGGGCAGGGAGTTGCTTGCATGTGAAGAGGAATAAATCTCGGCAAGAGAGAGAGAGTTTCTTGTCGGCCGAGGCGTCGGACACTGTTCCTCTTGACCAGCGCAGATGTACGGAGCGACGAGGAACGAACGACCCCCGCGGGTCAGATTTCCGTTGTCGCTACTTCTCGTTTCTAACGGTGATGATGATGGTGATGGTACTGCTGATACAGTCCCATGTGGAATATATGCAACAGTGGGAAAATGACACTAGATGCAGCACGTATATAAAATACGAGATTAAGCTGCAGTTTCCATGTACATGTAAGTTATATCATTTTTCCCGAAAGATGCATATTTTTAGGAAGATAGCCGGTGAACTTTTTTTATTACATCAAAAACCAGGGGAGTATTTAAGTCCTGTATGGCGACAAGGTCTGATATTACATCAGGAATCTATCAAAACTTAAAACAACCGAATTACGCTACTTTTATCTGCATTTCATGTGACAGGATTTAATGCAAGCGTTTTGAAATTATTACATCAGTGAAAATTCGGGTCGTTCAATAGTGATTTATAACGTGATGATGGAGGCAGTGAACTACGAAATGTTTATAACCCCCTAAAAGACTTCACCATTCCGTAATCCTGAAGATCGAAACTTATGATAAAATACTGCGGTAGAAATCCACGAAAAAATCGACCAATTGGGAGACCAAGCAATGAGATGAACTTATTGAAATGGATCTAAAACACAGTAAATATAATCTGATTGCGTGGATTAAATTCAGCGGACTCTGAATAATGTCTGTTGGTGGGCTCTTGTGAGGGTGGTGATGAAATTTTAGGTTTCATATAAAACAAAATTTCTTCACCAACTGCGTGACCCTCAACTTCTCATGAAGTTTTATTTATGTAGAGAATACATCTTCAGTTTTTTTCTGTCTTCATGTTTAAAACGGAATGAATACCTTGACGTAAAACATTCTCAGATGGTCCAGTTAGTGGCAATTTTTCCCTGGTTTTTCCAAACCTATAACATTGTCATTTCAGCCAGCCGTCTGAATTATAATTCCGTCACACAGTAACTGATTAAAAACTCATACGAGTTTCGGTAGGTGCGGAAGTTTTAAACACTTCAGTTTGCAGTTCGATAAGTCTGTAAAACATAAAACACGGATGTTCAGTGCAGTGGTGTACAAATTTTTATGTTTCAAAGTGATTTGCTGCACTTGTGATCAGAACGGTACCGGAGTTTGACTCCAGGAAGTATTGGACTTGGGTCACCACTAGGGACGACAGCCAAGCATCCGCCAAACCTCTCTTCTCCCCGCCAGCCCTTCTTCCTGTCTGTCTCTGCCTGTCTTGCATTAGATCCTCCCTAGCAGCTAGCACGCACCCTTGGCGAAAATTTTTATCCATATTCAATTCCATCTAGTAGCAAAAGTTTTTGGCAGCTCGGTCTGGTGGCAACGTTCACTGCAACAGTAGGGGCGGTGAGTCTCTGCAGGGGGCGGAGGAAAGGAGAGGTTAGGAACAGAGATGGAAAAAGAAGTAGCAAGAGAAGTTGCAGTTTGATATGGGATTCTGTCAGACTGAGAATTGAAACCGGGGCTCGAGGTGGAGATAAGACTTCCTTCTTCAGGTTTTAAGAGTTTTAGGTGCGTGACGTCCAGCAAGGCCAGTCAGAGTTCCAGTCTTATCGGTACTAGCTGTTCCATCGCGGGAATATTAAAAACGTAGAGTGCATAATGCATCTGAGTTGAACATCGTTCTCCACAGGTCACATTCACTTCTCAAACCATTTATTTGAAGTCGTGAAATTATTTTCTCACTATTTGGTTCTCACCCATTAAACATGAATCTCACCGTCCTTAATTTATGGAAAGTACCTATATATGTTTCATTAAATGTGCATAGTTGAGTGATTATACCTTCAGCTTCATATTCAGAAGGTACCTGCTTCGAATCCGTTATAGAAGACAGTCTGTCATGGCTGAGTTTCTTCATAGTGCCCCTCATCTCTGTAGGCAAAATCTAGTTAGTGTAGGACCTTAAAATGGGACACATCTGCACACATATTATCTTAACTATTCTACAGTTCAACCACGATAATATTCTTCCACTACCCCAGCAATTAAATTAAATATGTTAATTACTTAATTTTTTGATTGTACATGCTTTCTGTAGTAAGTAAAGATATTGAGTAATGTAGCTGCAGTACAGTTTAAGTAATTCAATTGCGTAAATTAAGGAGGTGGATTTAATGCAACGCGATATTGAAGTTAAATATTTAGAGTGATTGTTGATAAGTACTGAGATAGAAGAGATAACCGTTTTTGAAAATAAATGAAGTTCCATTTGAGCGTTAAAGTAATGTTTAATTTTAAATTTACAAACTGAAATTGAATTTTGAGGTTCTCAAGGCTACGATTATAAAGATGGCTGTCTTCTAGGTATCTGTGTCGTGTAGTCTGATAGTTTACTGACGTCAGAGAGGTGCTCAGTCCCTACAGCATCGGGAACATCTCACAAAACCCAAATTGGTTTCACAAATTTTAGTGTGGAGACCCAATTCCAAAGTTCATCCATATTCGTTGTGTAGTTTCGCAGATGAAACTTACGAACGGACAGATAGATCTGAAGAATGTGAGCTCACTCTGCTTTTCATGCAAATAGAGAAATATTTTCTGAATTATGATTCACGGGTCTAGTGAACATAACCCATCGATTCGTTACAAATTGTGCATAAAAATTTGACGGCTAGGTAGGATTCATTTTTCTTTTTTATGTGGACTAAATCAGTGTTTTGCAAAGGCAATTGCTATTGTAACTATTCTTCTAGCTCCAAATAAATGCATAGAAAATGGCTGAAGCAACTTAATATTTCCTGTTTTGTATTAATATATATTCTTATTTTGCGGTATATGCACCAGCCGAAATCAGTTACCTATTTTAATCTCCCGTTAATCTCTACAAGGCCGGTACGTATTGTTTAATTTCGTTTCCAGAGTAATTCCTTTTTCCAAGTTAACCATTTCTAAACATAGCTATTATAATACTGACTGCCCCTCCCCACTAGTTCATTATTGAAGTTCATTCTTTAGTATGAAGCGTTTTAACTAATTATATGATAGTTTTAGCAGCGTCGTCTAGAACGGACTTAACACAGTTTCTTATCAGATTTGTCATTTTCCCTTCCTTGCCTGATCAATGCCGTGGCCGTCGCGTAAGTACTTCATGTGTCCTGGTCTTTTCTTCCTTTAATAATATTTCTGTTTTCTGGAAGAAGTGTATATTCGCGTGCTAGGAAGATATAAAAAATGACGGATTTATCGTTTGACATATATAACTTGTGTTATAAGGGTTACATAATAATAGAGTTATTTCTTCTATGAAAGCAATTACAGTAAAAGAATGCCATGCTTACAAGTAATAGAAGCGGAGTATAAATATAGCCTTTTAAAATACACCCTGTGTCTCCTATTATAAGATATGACGCGTGCATCACTTCCGTTCCCAAGGTAAAAGAGTGAATGTTTTAAATGGGTTGTGTATAATATAAAATCTTCCCACGGTGGCTGTACCAGCAGGTTAACTATACAAGGAGAACTACTGCAGTGAATTGGTCCTGTCGTTATTATAGTCTCCTTTGCTACTACTTATTACTTTTTCTGGTGAGATAGCAGTTTTTTTTTTAAATTGCGACAGGTTTACCAACCGCATTGCGTGACATAAAGTAATCAAAGCCGACAGCTCCATGTTCAAACCAATCTCACTACCTCATATAAACAATTGTGAATACTATTTTGTGAAGGCTACACTTAATGCCTGAAGTCACGTGTAACTGCAAAGGAATTAAAAATAATTGTTTGCAAATATAAACTGAGATCGAAAGATTTCCCACTGTGTAGCAGTTACAGCTGCAGTAACATAACAGCCTCTAGGCAGCCGGTACGCCAAATTAAGTAGGATGAGACGCAGGACTTGTAACGCGAGTGGAAGAAATAAGAAATGCGTATAAAATCTTAGTCCAACAACCTGAAAGAATAGATTATATGGAAGACGTAGATAAAGATGATAGGTTAATGCTCAAATAGGTCTTAACTACCTTCTAGTATTCTGCAGATGTCGGGGATGCAGGTAAGGAAACTCAATTTTCATTTACCCATTCATGTATCGTACGACAAGTGAAAAGTTATTGTAAAGAGTCGAAATATTATTTTGTTATTTTAAGATGATGACAATTTTACCGGCAGTTTTAACGTCCAAAATCTTTACTTGAAGATGACACATTGTCTGTTGTGGAAAGCATGAATAGTTTAAGCTTGCACGCGTCATATTACTCTGTTTCAAATTAAGCGTAATTACACACGGTTATTGTAAATTTCAGCATTTAAATAAAATATCAAAATAATGAGGTGCTGTGAGGTTTATCATCATTGTTACGGCAGTAGGAGGTTCCACAAATAATCAAACCCGTGTGTACTCAAAACAAGTGATGTTCAAACAAAAGTTTCAGCTTTATATAAGCATTCGCTGATCATTTAATAGACTTTATTTTAGCTCCATGCCGGAGTTAATTTAATTCGTCGACTTTATTTTACGTTTTCACTTACTGTTCCACTAATTGGTGGATTTATTACACAGTCTATTTAATGATATCGCTGTGTGTGATGTGAGCCCTGCAGTCGACTGTATAGCAGTTGTAAATATAAAACCATTATTTATGCGTTCGTACTGTCTGCACAAGTGTATTGCCTATTAATGGTGAAATACAATTGTAACAATGGACTATGGAAAGACCAGAACAATAAAAATATCACAGCCCCGTGTGTACACCATATAGGAATATTACATCCGATTGTTATTTGCTGACAGCTTGTGTATTGACTGTTATGGCATTAAATATGAAATTGTGTTTGTTTTTCCATGTACCCACCCCAAAACCCTCTCTCCATACAAACCGCATGTTTGTCGACAAAATAAAATGATTGGAATGCATTAAGAATGGGGGAGGGTCTGAAATGGATGAGGACAAAAACGTAATATTTCTTGCTGACTTTACCAAAACTTAAGCTACCGTAAGGAATTACAGTATTTGTAAATTTGTTTCTTTTCTGATTACGAGGTATAGGAAATTAGGTGTTTAGTAGCTGCTGTATGTTAGTTGCGTTTTTACATTTTGCGACAAAATTCTTAGATTTGAACCCTGAAATGAATAACTAAAGTAACTTCATGGAGAACATTCCTTCTTTGGAAAATAATAGACTATGAGACCGTCAATAAATACCCTGCCTTTTGCAGAACCTGAAGCAATATTGCCACGTTTACACAGGCCGTCTCCTGTTGCCTGTCTTGAGCCAGATGAATTCAGTCCATACTTCATATCTTATTAACGATCTATTTTAATATTATCTCTATCTTCATCTATGTCTCGTAATTGGGCTTCTTCTTTCAGCTTTTCAGAATAAATTTCTCAATATCCTGAAATTACTTTGCAGGTATTAAAAAGTATCTTGACACTAACTTTTATCTTTGTAGGTCTATGCGTTAATGGTAATGGAATTTCAGTTGCAAAACCTTAATTATCTGTAGTCCTTAGGACCATATTATGATAGTGATAATAAAGTTTGTTTTTGCAAAAAAAATATATATGTATAGGACCTTGCTACAATGAAAGGACATCAGGGTATCTAGTTGAGATATTGGTACAGTCGAGTTACAAACTGATATAGAATTATAGTGACACTACTGAAACGTGGTTTTTAATAGCCGAAGAAATGTGACGCCAAGTCACGTTTGATACAGTTTATATTATTATGTTTGTACACTAGTAATCTCGAAGAAACTTTATAATATTGTTAAAGTACTTTGAACTAGCCTTATGTTAACTATTGGAATTTAAATTTAGTTGTTAATGCCACATATAGTGTATGCATTATTTTAAGGTAACATTTGCGATTTGACGTATACCCATTATAATCATTAATAAGAGGTATGATTGTGTGAAATATATTACAAATGCATACAAAACTGCGTGTTAATTAATTACTTGTGGTGTAACTGAGGACAACGGCGGGAGACTGCAGCTAACATATCTGCTCTCGCTTCTGGACCGCAGCTTTATAGGCTGAGCAATATATGTTCTGTAGAGCTTTATAAAAATCGATTACGTCACGCTTTATTGCTGTTTAAATGTAATTTATTAGTCAAATTTGGTCTGTGGGATTTTGGCCTGACATTGAGCACACAGTATGAAATTGTAATCTCTGATTGGGTGTCGATGTGACGTATTGAATTATCAACAGATAACACGAGTGGCTGTTTAATCATACAATAGTTGTTACTGTTTTAATTGTGGAATATTCTCTGTGTCACTGTTGTTTTCTGGAACCACTCGGGGTTTCCAAGTGGAACAATAATAAAACAAAGTACACAATAAAATTGAAACGACGTTTCGGAGAGGGGCTCAATCTCCGTCTTCAGGTGACTACTCTGTTGGGCCCAATAGATAGAGCTAATCCCTATCCCTATCTTAGTTTCAGTTACACTGAATCCTATAATTTTAAGATTAATTTAAGTTTCATCTGTGACAATTTAATAAAAGTAGCTTATGAGGACGAGGGCGAAGGAGATTCTCGAAACGCTGATGTTTCTTCCATTTAACCACCTGAAACGGCTGGTAGCCCGAGAAGAATTCATTATAAGAAAGAAGAGTGGTAAAATATGTTTCTTGGCTATGATGTTCCATGGGCGATTGCAGGGCCTATATCGTGGGTTGGAATTTAGTATAACTAATTTTGTGTCTATGAGAAATGGTCAAGTCTTAACTAACTATGAATCAAAATTTGTTCATTTCGAAGCCTGAGGAGAAGATGTCCGAAAAAAATGTGGTAGACGGAATAAGTTTAAAAGACCCTCGTGACTAAATAAAAATATATCAACAGTGATTATTGATCTTATCACAATTTTGAGTTTAATTCAAATTTATATAAATTCGTAACCTCCAAACGGGAACAAAGAATTATATTGCGACATGTGTTTTCACTTCCAGTGCTTTGTCATTTAACACTACGAAATTTGATGAATTTATGAAACGTTACGCATCCGAAGCTTCCATGTGTGATTCTTTACATGGGTCGTGTTGGCTCCCGCGTGCTGCGAGAGAGGTCAGAGTTCACTGTGAAGGCAGACCCTTCTTGCTTCGACCGATGGCCCTGTTCTTCTCTGCTTGTATGTAAAAGCGGCGAATCGTATGTTTGGTTTGCTGATTCATGATTAACACACGAGCTTCTATTGGGATAACAGCACCAGATAAAATCTGCAAGAGTGAATTGTATTCCGTGGGTATACAGGGGATGCAAAGTTGAAATCATTTACGTAGCATGGATATGTATAAGTTTTATGTTACATGGGTTTGTGTTCCTTTATTCGCTTCAGTCAGTTTTTACCTTAGACAGGCGTTAGTATTCCAAACGATTTACTTGTTTGCTTCTAAAAAGAATAACATGGGCCCCTACAGGACTCTGTTTAGACTTCAGGCTTTGCATGTATGCCGAAGAAGTTGCCGATGTTTTAAAATATTACTGGCGGATGGGTCCATATAAAGTGCATACAGATATTAACAACGGCTGGTCTTCCATTTTTGGTTTGGTAATAGTATTCCGGTTGATTTTATGAACATTTAATGGGAAATAAAAATAAACTATAAATAAAGTAGTTGCTGGGAGTTATAAAGGCTGACCGAATTTGTACGTCACACGCTTCTAACCCGTTGAAACTTTGAAATTGGAAAGCCAAACCTGTGGTAGTGGGATAAGCTACTTTTGATCTACATAGCTGTATGGTCAAAATACGTAGGACACGTCCCCTCAATCTTTCACAGATGCACAGATGTACGTAATTGCTCTTTTGAAACAAAAATTTGCTCACATCCAATATAATTGTGGATGGTGATGGCAAATGATGTATTGCTAGTCGTCACACTGACGCTACATAAGTTGAGCGGTGATAAACACATAGTCCCCAACGCCATGCAGGTAAATAGACCATGCTGTAAAATTGTTTCTGCACGTGATTTCAATGTATTGGTTCCTTTAATGACACTTTATCAACTATAGTCATATCGGGTCATATGAGAAATATTTGTGCTAGAATATCACTTCTGACCATTCTAAAATAACCGCCTACAGCTATTTAGTAATTTCTCACGTGATACTGTGCAACAACTGAAGTGGATACGAAGTAGCCAAAGAAATTTAATCATGTACTCTTACGGAGTTTGTCTATAAGGACTGGTGGTGGACACAAAAATGTCCACTCAAAACTTGCACCAAGAGGAATTAGAAGCAATTCAAGACCTTTGCTACTAAGAGATACCTATTGGAAATGTCGTATGCCAAGTTTATACAAGACGTAAATTAATGCTCTTACTAGTTGTAGTCTACTGAGTTGTGACGCTGTGTAGTTGGACCCAGCAATTGCAAAGGTAGTCCGTAACAACCTTCAAGACTATAAGGCGTAACTCAGAAGACCAAAATAGGCAGCCACTGACGTGAGAACCTCACATTTCATGTGAATGTTCTTCGCATTATAAAAGCATTTCCAAAAAAATAGAAGTTTTTAAGATTATTGTATTAAACCATTTTTAGTTAAATCCCGTTTTGCAACAAGTATATTTCAAGTCTATTTATTATAATTCTTTGTTTCCTTGTAATACTGTTTTATCCTTTGTAACATTCAGACTTATTGGCGGCGATTAATGAATTAAATCTGAATAACTGCAAGTCTCTGTTACATGTATTGGCTGATGTTAAGCAAAAGAAATGTGTTTTTTCAAATGAAGTGCAATGACACCTCCGGAATAAATATTTCGGCTCTTCCAGCGGACTTTGTGATGCTTTTTGTGCAGGTTGTCGCTTCAGGGTGATCAGTTTAAGTCACTTGGGTGACAGACTCCTGACTGAAAGACCGGTGTTCGCTTCCTGAAGTGGGAACATTGAAGCTCACCACTGAACTCATTTTAATGCCAACGTTAAGAATGTGTGGCATTTTACCTCCATGTACGCTCTCTGCATTGTATCTCAACTTTTGTCTGGGATAACGTAAAAGGCAGTATGTATGGGAGATGATAGGATTTGAGAAAGGAAAATTACGTCTATGTAGTGAGAATGAAGATACAGTTCGTGAAATAGTAAATTCTTCTCAGATTACCAGCCATGTCAGGTGCCTAAATGGTGAAAACACCAACGTTTCGAGAACCATCTTCGTCCTCGTAGCCCGAGAAGAATTCGTTGCACTTAGTCGCCGTGAAAGCTTCAGATCACTCAGCACGTCTAATACCACAATGATAAGAAAAGAGAACGAGGAAGTTGGAATAACTTTTAAGTATAAAAGGACTTTTGCTTAACGAAGGAATAGCTTATATGGAAAACAAATTGCTCGATTGCTGTAGAACTAAGAAATGCCTCTTGTTCAGTATTAAATTGCGGCAAGTAAATGTTAAAAATACGAAATCCGCAGACTAATAACTCAGATTTAACATGGTTTGCAGAAAAGTTACATATTGTTAATAGGATTCTGCTAACAGAAAAATGAAACGAAGTAAAATTAAATAAAAACAAATTAAACTTACCTCGATAAATTTCTCCATCTTCGTTCTGAATACAGTGAAACATGGCAGGTTCTTCTCCTTCATGCGTAATTTGTACTTTTGCCGCTGGAAAGTACTACGTATTAAACACTACCAAATTGCAATGCCGGTTCAACCGTGGCGTCGGCCCATCTTTAGGGACTTTCCCCCAAGTGGGAGAAAAAAGTCAGGAATGGCGCTTTTAGAGGAAAGTTATATCAGAGCTATGGACCACAGTGACCCTGCGTTAAGTGGACACGGTCTCTGTATAGAGATCTAAACTAATAATTTATTGATTGATTGAAAAGTCATCTTCTTCTCTTAACTCGAAAGCGGCATTTGACGATTTTTCAATTTCAGCAGCTGCGACTGTCATGAAATATTAATTATTGCCCTTTGGTCAGTTTGACAAACTTGAAGTGCAGGAAACGAAATAACTTCCCTAATAACGAAATGTTTTCAGATGAATAAAATTCTGAGCGAATTTCCTCTTCCGACACTTTGTTTAAATCAGAGCTCTTTTGTCTTTTACGTCTGCCTTTGCATGTTGTTTTCGAGGCAGCCATTCGTCATGGCAAACATGTGCTGTAGTCACGGTTTTGCGCTCTGAATATCGGAATGGGCTGTAGTACTAAAGCCGTGACACATATTCGGAGAACATAAAACACAACAACACGTATACACCGGAGGGGAGGCTAACTGGGAACAATAAAGGCAAGTTTGGAGCTTCTGTTTAGACATCAACTCGGCGTAAGAGGGAGCAGGAGAGAGGTACAATCGGGATGAGGAGGAATTCCTTCTACAGCACACACACTCCTCTGTATCACGTATTCATGCGCCTCTGGTTTAGAAACATGGGGGTGGGTAAATTCTGAATATATCTTAAACTTCTAGTACTCAGCCACCATCATCGAAAAGAAAGAGTTTTCGTGTTATAATACGTCTTATTGTTAATAGTCCTCACTGCTGTGGCAAAGGAATTCCACCACTTCTTCCCTATCTCTCTTGTTTATTTCTTGTCCCTCTTCTTCCTGTACGTTCATCTTTGTTGTCTCCCTCTTTGTGTGTGTGTGTGTGTGTGTGTGTGTGTGTGGTATAGGAAGGCCGTTAGGACGATCAGTCATTATTTTCCGGAACATTTAGCACATACTTCAAAGTATTTCCTTTTCCCCTCCAAACTCCTTCAACTTAAGATCTGAAGTAAGTGGAAGTAAAAGGGAGGGGACTTCAGGATCGGATTCTGGGATAAAACTGCAAGATATAAGCTTATATAATACAGGGTGTGTATGATTTATAGAATCGTTATAACAAAATATCATACAAACAAACAGGATGTGCTGTGTGGAGAGGAGATACATGCTATGAAGTCGGGAAAGAATGAATGATTTTTTTGCCATATAAAACTATAAAATGTTCGTAAGGCAACAACATTTTATAATGAATAATGTGATGGCGTTTTCAATTCGGAAATATTAAAACAGGGATTGAATGTCTTTGAATACTATTACAGAAAAATATTTAAGAGCTTAACATGCAAACAGGTACCTACAGGAAGCTATTTTGATTCAAACGTAGAGAAATGTAATCGGTTAATGATGTATTTGTACTTTATCAGACTGACTCGCCTAGGAGCTTGCTATAGGGCTAAAGCTCTAGTCCTGTACTTGGGAGACAAGTCGACCGGTTCGAATATACACCGCGGGCTGCCTGCATGAGGCTACTCGTGATATCCCCAAATAGACATGAAAAAGTACCTTAAAATAGGCCACGACAACTGAATTCTGCTTTCTTACCTACTACCAGTCATAATCATCTTCCCTGTTTATGACACTGTATTATATATGCTTTCGGAAAGGCGAAATTAATTGACACAATTAAAAGATTATAAGATGTAGTCTGCTTAATGGAAAATATAATCTTCGTATGACAGATGTGAGTTGGGACTGAAAATTCTTTTACGTGGATTAACTGGAGTCAGTGCTTCGGCTAGGTTAGTAACTTTATTAACTAGAATCATTGCTTTGGTTACGTCATTAACTTCATCCCACTCGTTGCATCTGAAGGCAACAGCCTCACAAACTGCAGTTCTGATTATTCGATTTTCCACAGATACACCAAAAAAACGTTTGTAACATATGAACAATACCCTTTTGTAACATAATGTTAGGAAGTATTCCATTTTTCCCATTTGTAATTTCTTAGGTCTTCAAAAGAGTTCCCGTCCAAGAAACCTTTGTATGTTTTAACCATTCAGTCAACCACGTAGTTCATGAGACGGTCAAAACATTTTAGTGAGATTTTAGGTTCTCAAGGCAGCGAGCATGAAGATATTCACTTTCAAAATGTTTATTCTTTTTACAATTTTCTGCAGTACATACTGTGTAGAAGGCATCGGCCATAAAACTTGATGAAAACATTAATATTTAACTTTACTTTAGTTTGTTATTAATTCTCAATGTTTATCTGTTGAATAAATGTTTGGTAAATGAATTCAATTCAAACACAGTGACGCCAATCTAAAAATGTTTGTCGAGATATTTATAGCGAGTGTTTACTTGGCTTTAATTTTTAATAAAGAACGAGTTTGGTAAAACAATTTTTATGTTTAAATGTGTCAAATGTAGAATTAATCTCTACTCCTGCCAGAGAAAGTTATCTTTCGCTGTAAGGTTTTGTGTAAGTTGCATAACAATGGCTAGGACATCTGAACAAACGGTTTCTTTAGATGTTATGGAAGTGCACGTAAGTGTACAGTGTTTTTGCCTAATTAGAACCGTAATGCAGAAGTTGGAAGTTTTGTTTAATAAGCATTGGGGCGACGTGTTCTATTCCAGTGCTTTGAGAAGTGGGGGAATTTCTCTAACGACTGCGTGTGATAAAGGAAACGGAAGGGACACTAAGAAGAACGACACATTTTTGTTGACTGATGATTGCGAATTTTCGTGAGCCGGTGAACACGAATAGGAGAAGATAAATGAAGTCCATTACGACTTCTTTTTCCCGTATCCTGGAATTAAGGAGAAGTAGAAAGAATTCCAAGTTTGGACACGATAGAAAAATAGGTAGCTATATGTATCGTTGACACTTTTCCAGTTGAAAAAATTTTCACTTCTGATCAGATTGCTACTGGATACGAAGTTACTTCGGAATTAAATCATTCAAGTGTTCTTCTACGCTTCAGTAAAAATTAACTAATCTGGATATAATGAAGGGGATTTAGTCATTAAAAGTTTTACTTTTCTGTGTCATATTTTCCGAGACGTGCGATAGTCTCGACTAGCCAGCATGTTGTCTTAACTTCTGTCCTTAGTTGGTGTTTCAGGTCTCATCAGTTTGTTGAGCGGATTGAGAATATGGATGTCTGGCATGTTATTTTATGTTAATTATGTATTTTATATTACTTTTATATTATTTCTTATGTATTAAGAGAGATTGCAAGTTACATCACTAAGCAGTTTATTTAGTCCGAATGACTTGTGATCGAAAACTGGTTGGAGTATTTCAAATTTTCCTTCAGTGATTCTCATTCGACACTACATAATATTAGTAGTCTTTGCAGTGTGTGTAGGTGGACATGTTCCCGGTAACATGGTTTTAGGCCACTTGACACTGAACGTTTTGTAATTTGGATTGATGAGTAAAACAAGTCCCATATTTATTATACTTTTATTGAATGAAGTGGGGCAACGTTTTCCGTGGATTTTCTCAGACCTTCGGCCCAAATGTCATGGTAGGACTTTGAAGGTTTCTTACATTTCATCATCTGCTCACCATTCTCTATCGACGCTTACCTCATTCGATGCTGTATGTAGTTAAAACAGCGTCATTAAATTCTTAAGAATGAAACAGTATTTCGAAATTAACATAATTTTATTTATACTTGTTTACATAACGAATGAATAAATGAATTGAATTGAATAAATATTATTTTTATATTAAATACCCACTGTTTATTGGACAATTTCTTTAGATAATCTGCGAAAATAATTTCGCCAATATGGATTTTTCATTTCGTTTTATGTTAGCACGGCTCAAGTTCACTCTCTAAAATGTAATTATGCAGAATTATACCTGCGAGTAGAAGGCATTTACAGGATACAAATAATAATGCCACCAGAAGCCGACCTTACTTCTTTTCAACCAATTCTGTTTATTAATTCTACAAAAGGAAAAGGCGGTTATTTGAGTATATCTTACATTTGCTTTAATATTAATCACTGTTGTTAGACATCGTATTATATTTCTACGTTGTCATAACAGAAGACGATAGTCCTCAGATGGTTTTGCATATAATTTCATTCAGCCTGGAACAATACGAAATAAAATAGTGTTTATTTAATAGCGCGTTATATGCAGTTACTGGACCGTGGGAAAGATGATTTTACATTCTTATCACACATTTATGTGAAATATAGATAATATAATTACTCGATAAATATATAATTACATCGCTTGGACTCTTATTTTCATTGCTCGTGTGCTGTCTGGCACTAGAAGGAGAAAACAATATCCTCTATGTCTGGAATTTGTCATCTGCGAAACAGACACAACATTTTGCATAACGTTTCACCAGATGACGCTGACAAGTGTTGGTTCCACATTCCCAGCTTGAACTTGGAGTGAACTACCAACTTGTGATTTTGTTCACGTAAAGTATAAACCGTTGACCTAATTTTAAATAGTGGACAAAGTTTTCAAACTTCTGCATTTCAGAAGTGTCAGAACTTCTGTAGAGAACCTTTAATTCATTGCTATAGTTTACTTTTCCACACAAAGTGAAAGCGAAAGCTTTTCATTATGGCATCGTAAAATCGCGTATTTTATTGATTTGGATTTAAAATTTTTAAACTTTAACGTCCGTTCAATTACGTCATTATATTGCTTGGTATATCCATCCTTACGTGTGTGATGTTACATTACGATATTTAATCAAGAACCCTTCTAATGTTCTTATTTTTAAATGAATCCGAGGTATATGCCTGTTTTGTTCTGTTTTTTTTTTCTTAAAATATTTTCTTCAAGAATGCTGTTCAAGTCTTGTTGCGATTTCAAAATATGTTGCTTTTTTATTGGACAATCTGAACAGATTTTATTTTAAAGCTTCTTTTGAACTCGTGATTCACTGCAATTACAGATCAACATAAATGAAACATATTTGAATGTAGCATCACTACATTATGTACCGATGTTCAAAATATTCCATATATATATATATATATATACACATACCTATTTACAAATAGACTTACGTTTATCTTGATAATATCAAAATCCTAATCACGATCCACGTTCAGAAGAGAGACCTCTTTTTTTTTGAAGACTGCTGGATGTAGGACGGTGATCGATAAATTCGTGTTGGGATAAAAAGGAATACAGCGTGCTGATATTTTTTACCTGTATTCTGATGACAAGAGAAGGCGGGTCGGTGGGAGGTTCCATCCTCCGACGGGCCTTAGCAGCGGATAGAAGGCGGGAACATTCGGGCAGGCAAGCGAAGCGGCGCCTGGTCTCACCAATAGCGCCAGGCCCTGAGTTCTAAACCCAGTCAGGGCGCGGGGACTGAACGGGGTAAGACGCAGGGGCGTGGGCGTGGTAGGATTGAACGGCGGCGACGCACCACCACGGCGACCGCAGGAAGACAGAGACGGAAAAATTCCGCTCCAGACTGACCTGGGTGCGTGGGTCTGTGGCAGGTGGAGGCCTCACTACACTTCGTTCTTACAGACGTACGATTTTAAATACTGTGTTCGAAAACTAGAGATATGATTGTTCAGGTAAACGCTGCACTGTTTTACATGCGACAGATAAATAATATAATGTTCATTAGAGCAATTTTTAGACGTGTTCATAAATTTGTGGCACAGTCCTTGTAGTGCGTTTATTATAAGAACAGGGAAAGCGAATCATATCAATAATATTACATAATATTACTCGGCTTTCTATCTAACGGGTAATTTCCCGAGCCTCGAATTCTGAAGTGGAATACTCACCCCAATCTAGTACCCTGTTAAATGTGGAGATTTTTCTCCGGAGCAACACTTAAGC
Source organism: Zootermopsis nevadensis (assembly GCF_000696155.1). The sequence continues at coordinate 154,416 of NW_019059700.1, read as the reverse complement.
CTTAATTGCATTGGTACTTAAAAGAAGGGCTGTTTTAACAGTGTTTATAAACTTGTAGTAGTTCAGAACATACGGTACGGGCATACATAGCAGAACGTTGCATTCGCTAGATTACAGTTGGTGTTGGAAGCCTGGTTTCAGGGAAGTTGTCAGGAATTTTTCGAAGTAAGAAAACATGCGTGAAATTTTTTATAATAAACATATTCAAGTACAGAGATAGGCCAAATAAATATGGAATTTATTTAGTTTTTAAATAAAGTACTAGTTACAATTGGAAGATTTGATAGCCTTCCTTGAAAGATAAGTTTGCTGTTTAGAGAAGTCAGTAAATAATCGTGCTTAGGAATATATTTAGATGATATTAATAAATCACAACGCCAAAATTAGCGATAAACACATCCTAACTCCACAGATAATATTTAATTTTAAATGTATCAGAATATTCATAATGTAATAGGTCACGTATGGAAGAAACATATATACAAATATATTGCGTTTATAAAGCTTCTGAACGGTTTCCGAAAGAAGTTGGTGTTGTAAGATGGCTGTCTTCTGGATTGTTGCGCCGTGCAGTCTGGTAGAAGTTTACCGACGTTTCAGAGTTCCTTGCTGCCTCCGTCATCAGGGCTATGAGTGCATGGACCTCTGAAACGTCGGTAAACTTCCACCAGACTACACAGGCCCAACAACCCAGAAGACAGCCATCTTGAGAATCACCGCCCCGAAATCTTCAAATCCTACTTTGTAGTTTGTTGTTCTGCTAGATTGTAACTTATCCTGTGACTTGCAAGTTTGACTTTATTGCACCTCATCAAGCGGTGCTATGAGACAATGCGATACCTTTCCCACCAGTCGCGGTATGATTTCCGACATTCACTTAAGAATGTTGCTTCTCGTCACTTTACGTTTAATATGCCTCTTTCCCGACGCAGCTGCTTTCCTCGAGGTAAAAACGATGGTAGTCTGTCGATATCCTATTAAATACCTGAAATGAAGGTGGGGTCTTATTTCAGGGCCGTACAGCTTCGTATTTAGAATGTATAGCTTTTATAGTGTGTGTCTGTATACTTATTTATCAGAGGAAGCAACTCGCTTTATGTCTGTCTCAAGTTTCCTCAATCCCTATGAGCAAGTAATGTACAACTTCCGTATGAAGGCTCAAGGGCACCCACACTAATCTTTTGTACGTATGTTTTGATTTTCCTTTCCTTCATACTTTGGAATCAATAATTAACATGTAAGATTTGAGGTTTTCATAGCGATGAGTATGAAGATTTCTGTCTTCTGGGTTGTTGCGCTGTGTAGTCTGGTCGATGTTAACCAACGTTTCGGAGGTCATACTGCCTCCGTCATCAGGGCGATGATTAACAAATCTTCTCGCGACACTCTATCAGAAGTTGCTCTTAGGCAAAACTTTTCTGGAAATAGTATCGATCAAGAATAAAGCAGACTCTTGTGGTCGATCTGTTGATAAGCGAGGTACGTCGTCTTCGGGTATCGGGAAATGAGCCACGTCGAATGTAAAAATTATCTGTCTTTTCGAAAAACATTGTAGATGTCATCTTTATATTCAATATGTAGTTGTTGGACGTTTTTGGATGTTTTATATAGGGCAGGCAATAGGCGGTGATTTGAATTCGAATACTGATTGATGGAGCGAAAAAGCGGGCTGCTATCCAATGAGAGATGACCTAATTTATTTTGTAAAAAATTCCCATAATTAGCAAAATTTCAGACAATTTATTAACACATGAAGTGAAATACTTTTAGTATTCTGGTACCACTGGAACAGAGATTAGTGGTTGGTTATAACACGTGCTGTTTAGAGCTTCGAACTACATTGTTGCAACTGTCAGTTCATCGTGAACAAGGTTTTTCGCTTACATTAGGAATTCATTATATTTTCAGTGGTATATCCAGTGCATATGCATCTTGAACGAAGTACAACCATCTTCAACATTCTTTATCCCACTCTTGTTTGGAAATTTGTTACGCTTCTAAGATTGAGAGCAGATATCAGCAACTGCTTCTGTTCTGTGAATCATTTGAAGTTTACTTTAGCTGATTGTTTTATTATCTTTATTGCATATTTACCATTGGTCATCACTTCAGACAATCACATCGTTATCTATAACAGTGGCCACTGACCACTGACCATTGCTAATAACCGTGATTCGACAAGTTTTATTCTGTTACAAATTATTTGAGTTTGAGGATTCGGGCAGTGTCTAAAACGGGCATTCAAAAAACATTTAATCTTTCACTTGAAGCTCTCTGAAACGTCGTTGTGTTGAATTTTTACGTAACTCTTATACAGGTACAAAGCCAAGTATCATAATTTTAAGTTGGCCAGGAAAATTCATACATAAATTTCTTATAATTTAAATTAAATTTATAAGATATAAACCAACACCGCTGAGGCATACGTTAAGATCAACCGCGAGTTTATAGTCATATACTTTCCAGCTGTAAGAACCTCGGTGGGCCATTCTCTTTTATTCGTTCTAATCTATACTATAAGTATCCCACTTGAAGTTATCTCTGACGGAGCGGCAGAACACTGTCACCAAAACAGACAGTATATTTTATTGCTAGTCTTTTAGTACTTTTAGTGACGTGGAATAAAACGTTTTATTTGCTGAATTCACTGATCTTGTGGTCAGAAATAAATGCCAGAGGGGTAAGAGAAGAATTGCTCACAAAAATGTTTTTTCAGTTTAGAACAGAAGCAGAATTTGTTCTCAGAGCCTCACAGCCTGTACTACAGACTTAAGGTCTTCGCTTTTAATATGCTATTCAAATGGTGAACAATAACAGGCAAACACTGATAATACATACAATAATAACAAAGTAATAATGAAAATATTACAAAAAGAGATTAACTAAACATATACATGTACAATATTAAATATAACAGCCAATAATGATAATAATCAAAATTAATTTATTCCTAGTGATTTCAGTGTACATATCCCAGTGTCAATCTTAACAGACGTCATCTCACTGATTGCGGATATAAAGTACGCGGACAGACAGACGAACACAATCCATCTGTGGTCTTGAGGGTTTTTCAAACCATGCAGTCTCGTATGTGTTAACTAATGTTTAGGAGGAACGTATTACCTGCATGGGATTGAAAAACAGGCGAAAACAAGTTTTTGTTATGCGTTAATTTTACGCGCTTTGTACGGATTATTTATAGTTGCTTGAATCTCAAAACGAAGTTCGTACTCCGATATGATGGCTGTTACTGATTATAGTTCACTTAGATGGTCATCTTTATATATGGATAGTCTAATAGGAGTACTTCATTCCCTTGCGAGGATCTTAGACACACACGTGAAAGGTTACGTAATGCAGTTTGACGTGAACATTTACTATAGGACCACGAACATCCATCATGGCGCAGGCAAGATTTGCCTCTCCCCCCGGAGACGGTGCTTCGTGCAGAGGATGCTCTTGCATTAATTCCATGTCCAGTTAGGGGTGTCACAAGCAACAGGTTCTGGCCAGCCTTTGTTACCAGTATGAGTATCTGCGTGCCATGGAAAAATTAGCGTAATTTCAACACGATTTCAACATGTAATATTCAAAATGCCTTGGCTAGAGCAATGACATTTTTTTCTTGCTACGTCATCTGACCCCTTGACCTTTTGTACTTTTTAGGTTCATTTCCAAAACCTCCTTAGTTTATGTCAATGTATTGTTTGTGTGTCATTATTTTAATTTATTAGCCCTACTCGTTTCTAAAACGTTGCTGATGTTTTATATATTTTTATTACAGCAATAGCTCGGTTCCAGTTGACCACGGAATGCGACGGTGACTGACAGTTTTCTTGAGTGCTCCTTAATAATGCTTCAAATGGGCAGAAATTCCCTCCACTTAACATGAATCTCGCATCATCATCATCGTCATTGGTATCTTGGCTCACGGTCGTAACATAAATTCCACAATTTTTGGAGCATTTTAAAATGAGAGGAAGTCATCATTTTGCCTACATTTCGGATGGACGTTAAACGTAATTTAAAAATTACAATGCAAACTATTGAATCGCATCTCCTAAGTCTCAATAGAATTCGAAATCAACTTAAAGGATCCATCTGCTTTATTTACGATGAGTCCAAATATATTGCGCTTTCCCGAAAACGTACCAACTCATCGCCCTGAAATGCATCGTGTATCTGTAAACCGGTTCAGTTTTGATTATCTCAGATGCTGTTTCACTTATGTGGGTCACAAAGCGTGCAATGAAATGGAAAATTGTGGAAGGAGACGGGTGTGGTCTGTGTGAAGGTCAACTTCGTTGGCATTTTCCTTAAAAATTGGGGAAATCCATGAAAAATCGTATTTACAGTATCAGATAGGTGTATAATGATATATGAAACTTGTTTAGACTAAATTAATCTTGTCGTAAATAAATAGTAACGAAATAGTCCGAAAAATTGTATACAAGAAACGTATTGGATTGAAGACAGGTCGTCACAAATCTCACAAAGAACAGACAGGGCTCGAACCCAAGCCTGAACGACCTGGTTTCGCCAGATGCAAAGAGATATACCCGATTATAATACACAAAAAAGTAATGACCAATAACATTTTGGAATAGGCGTATTTCTGTACCACATCTTTCACACTTCACAATCCATAAATTTAATGCAATTTCCTACTGCCACTAAATAACATTATATTACTAATGCAGTTTTGATCCACAGTACTAAAATTGGCAACATAATTTAGTTCAATTGTGATGTATGTGAAGGTACATAGTTTATTAGTATTATCATTTTTTGTTTGCTGACGCTTCAGCTAGTTGCGTTAAAATAAATTCAGTTTAATTTAAATGTTATTTCGATGATATTCATTAGTTTTATTTTTAATTTTTTTGTGCTGTATCTGAAAAGCGTTATTTGGCTGTTGATGCAACACACAGAACTAAATAATTTAATGGAATTAAACAATTATAGTAATTATAATGTAAAGTAATAGCATTGACATTTACCACGGCACATTTTTTGCAACCAACTACATGTTATATATGTTTTAAGAAAAGTCGTTTGCAGAAGACTTACAAGCTTTATGAGGCTATGACGTGTTTCTAACTCTCGCAATTTTGAAGTTGGCGTTCTGTATGTTGGGCACCTGAAGAGTCTTAAAAGCCTCTCTGTGGCTCGCTCTGGGCGAAACAAGTACTGGGAACATTTTTACCTCTACTTTTGCCTCGTGCTTTTGATTTATGAATCTAAATTTTACATTCCCTTAGGATTTCACAAGTGGTATATTTACTTTATCATTTATATGTATCATGATATTTATAACTTTTCTTTCTGCTTCTGTTTATTTATGTGTCGGTTTATTATTACGAACTGGGTTAACCTACGTCGAAAAGGAAATCCCTGTTCAGCAGATATTTCTCGACTAGATATATTAACGAAATTCTTATTATTATAAATAATAGCTGTATTAATTCTGTTTCTTTCGATTTATTTTTCCATTGTAGAATTCATATTCGCTTCGTATCATATGGGACGGTCAGTTGTCGGACATTGAATGTTGCTGGTGTTTATATTATTATTATTATTATTATGTTCTTAATATTTATGGTAGACCAGAAGAAGTCAGAATATGCACAGTTTTGATGGGTTGATGTTGGTTAATAAAGTTAATTTAAAAAAATTGAGTTTAATTACTTTTCACCGGTTCTAATTATTAACATAAATGCAAGTAAATTTCGTTCCCAAATAGGGCTTGAAAAAAGTTGCATGGCTGACGAAACGAGCGAGATATCAAGTGATGTTCTGACGCAGTTTCGGCAGCCCTGCCTGCCTGCTTGCCTGCCCCACACATCACAAGATTAAACACGAGGTATTTAGTTAAGCCGAGTTGTGTTCTCCTACAATAGGTAATTAGATCAACTGGTGGCCCTCGATAACGCAGTAGACAAGCATTATGTTGCGACCGTGTGAAAGGTTGAAAACTCGCGTTAAGTCACTTTTCTAATTTACCTCCAAGTTTCAATACTGCTAATCAAATCCTAGACGATTCTAATTAGCTGCATGGAATTTCTCTTTATATGGACGGCCAATTGGATATCTTACTAACAAGATATAAAACGTAACTTACTACCACATATATGACATGACGTAGAATATGACTGATTAAGAGGTGATGATATGATATATAAATATATGGTTAGATACCGTAAAAGAGAGAAAGACGATAAATTTAAGCAAGATTTATAAGTATTATAACTTTTTGTCCTGGTGGTATACTGTGTAACGAATTGATTCCACAATAGGGGTCCGACATTCAAGTCCTTGGACAATGACGCTCGATATGGCTTTCACAATTGATGAGGCACACGACGCATCTGAACGCTGTATCGTCCCCTGCTCCGTGTAGCCTATCTTCATCGACACTCAAAACCGCTTCGGGGATGTCTAGCGCTTTCCTTAAGGATTGTGGCTAAGGAGGCACATAAACTTTGTTCTTAACGTAGTTTCTGAAATGAAAATTAAGGTGTGTGAGGTCAGGTGGCCGCCAGGCCACTCGACAGGTTTACTTCGGGCAACTTATTTGTTGGGAATGTGGAATCAGGCAGAGATGGAGCCCTATAGTGATAATACAGCGGAGTACAGTCCTGTTGAAGCAGGACGTATGTTACGCCAGCTTCATGCTGTACCTGCGGTCGAGGAATGGTTACAGCAAGCAAAGATATGAAGTTCCAGTCGCTCGTTGTTTTCTAAGCGACTGGAACTTCTACAAAACGAGAAACTGTTAAAAAAAATTTGAATGTAAGGCTTTCTAATGCGTGACCGTTTAAATTGCACTTTGTGGCCACTGTGTATACGACTCATGTGAACTTCTATGGGCTTCACCCAATGACAACTAGGAATTCACTCCCTGGAGGAAAAACTTATATCTAATGCTGTGACGTCACGTTGAGAGGAAGAGAGACGCACTGATACGCCACTGTCAAAGCATAATAAAACTTTTCTCTTTACGTATCAGTTTGCTTTGTGCGAATCAAAAACCAGCGCAGTTTAGTCAACTTTAAACCTATTAATCAATCAGAGTAAGGCAACTTACTGAGTTATTTGGAGGAAAATAAAACTTCATTTGTTATTTCCTGGTGGTTTACCGTTGCAACAGGCACTTAATATTTGTTATCTGCTAATTGCTTGGTTCTAAGAGTTGTGGAAGATCTATCGTCTTTACTGCCAAGATAATGCCCGCCATTATTGACGAATGAACAACACGGTCAACCTATCTCGGTACTTCCGTCACTGCGAGAGGGATAGAAGAAACACAACGTAAGAGATGCGCGCGAGACAAAATAGGGACAAGGGTTTGGGAGAAAGATAGGAGACTGACCAACAAATAAAACACTTAGTTCGCAGGACCACAATTCAGACAAAGGAGATTGAGACTGAAATCATTTCCTATTGAGTTTGCCCTCGTGTGGGATTCATCGATATGAACGCAGATCCTACAAGCAGACTAGAGTGGCGCCACTCAACCGTTACGGCCAAACTAGGAAACACACTCAAGAGACTAACATCCCTTTGTTTCGTTAAGAACCAAACACTAGAGAAACTTCCCTTATGTACGACATTCTGCCGTAATTATGAAGTTACTTCTTGATCTACCTCAAATAATTGATAAAAATATTTCTATATTGTTTTGTTATAAATCTGAAGGAAAGCGACCACTTATACTTGTAGGCAGTTCTGAAGATAATGTTAGATCTTATTTCTGTTTTTATTTATGTAAGATATGAACTAAATTTAACTGTCGTAATATGGAGTCCAATACGTACTCCCTAATGTATTCAATCCCATTGTCTTAATGACAAAGACGAGCGGGCACTGCCTGGGAAACTTATTACGGGTGAAAGATGCTACAGACGTACGGGTGACGCCCATAAGGCAGTTGTTCGGTTACGCTGAAACTTAAAGAATCCCTAATATGGGTAATCCAAATGGATCTAGCAGTCTAGCTACATTTTGGAAATATTACTAGTTGTGTATATTAGCAGGGCTTGCAGTCTTAAAATAGTTTTATTATGGCATTTTTGTGTTCTTGTGGGTCGACTTTCTTAATGAGAACTTGTAATAACATTTGTTAGTATTTATAGATTTTTAAAAAAGCCTTCTCTCGTTTGGAATTCTTGCGCCTATCCTAAATTTGTTATGCACAGAATACTGGGGATACTGGTAACGACCCGTTCTTCAAGCGCCTGAGCACTGCGGGTCCCAACTTTTCGTTGGCTCAATCTATAGACATTTGTTAGGACTCCTTGGACGAGGGATCGGCCCGTCGCAAGGCCTCTATCTGTACACAGGACAGCACAACACAGAAAAACGCGGACAAACATCCATGGCTTGAGTGGGATTTGAACCCACGGTCCCAGCGACCAAGCGGCACAAGGCCCACGCGGACACTGCGAACCCCTGTGTACAGAATACCGCAAAGAATGGAGAATTACTTTATGGGAACATAAACTAAGAATGGGGCTTTCCATTTCGGGCAGTTAATTTAATTGTTCCTTATCGGACGCTGATAAACTTCAGGAAACTCGAGATAAGCAGTAACGACGAAGAAAGCTCTGAGGCTGTCAACCGTGTTCAACAAAGATTGTGTTTGAGAACAGGGCGATCGGATTAAGTGACAGAAGGGGTGGAAAATTGCCTAATGAGCAGCTTCGTAATATTTACACTATAACAATAAATATTGTTAGGATAATCAAATCAAGAATAATGAGTAATACAACTCTAAGACGTTCTAACGATCGTGTGTTACGTAAGTTCGGCAGCGCATGGGAAAGGGAGAAGTTTACATAAATATTGGTCGTAAAGGGAGAAGGGAACAGATCACTGGAAAGCCTAAGCGCAGATGGAAAAATGATATTAAAATGGGCCTTAGGGAAATAAGTTTGAAAGGGTGTAGCTTTGGTTTATCTGTCTCAAGACAGGGACTGATGGCAGGATTTTGTGAACACGGAAATGAACGTTCGGGTTCTATAAAAAGCGGGTAATTTCTTGATCAGCTGAATGTACTAACGGCTTCTTAAGAAGGATTCTACCCCATGTTAGGTTCTACGCAGGGCTAAACGTGTGAACAGAATGAGGGAGAAAAGAATGATAAACACAATTTTAGATAAAACTCCCGGAGAACGTGTATTTGGAAGATCAGGAAGCAGATGGGAGGATAACACTGAGCTAAATCTCAGGGAAGTTGGTTTTGATGGTAGAAGGTGGATGAAACTGGATTATACAGTGGTAGGCCTTTTTATTAGTGGTGTTGGTCTTGCGGAATTTGGCGTTAGTTAATAAGTTGTATATTTCCAAAGCCTTTATATGCTTATAAAATTGAACGCTTATTTCAGCAACTTACGTTTCATCGCATCGACTGTCACTAGGCACATTTTTGCTCCTGTCGTAATTATATTTTGAGGTGCGCCATGTATTTTAATCTGTTTTAGATTAAGAAGGTGAACAGAATATCCCCAACTCGTAAGTACACTGCCTCGCTGCGTTGAGGGGATTTCCCCCTGAGTGTCTGGAGCAGTCCGCTATCTGCAACAAGACCTCTCGATCTACTGCTCTTGAAAAAGAATCCAACCCAAAATTTAAGGCTAAAATATGGCTTATCCTTTCACATATATCACCCTAGCTAGAGAAGAGAAGTCTCTTCGGTATGGTTTTGGATTCACCATATCTCCTCCCCCCCCCCCCCCGC
>NW_019059700.1:111134-134604 GCF_000696155.1 Zootermopsis nevadensis | reverse complement strand
GAAGTTTTGGCGTGCTCGAAAGTAAGTCCTGGCCGAAACAGTACAGAACAAACTGCAGCATGGGCCAATAGTGTATCCTGACTTCTTTAATGTGTGCCCAGTGTTTACACAAAATTCCAACCAAAAGAAAGGCCCTTTAACAAATTGTCCAACATTTACAGCCTATTTCACAGTATAATCACGTCTGGGGTTTGAGATTTATTCCGCCAGAGACATTCCCTTTGTCCAAAGTTCTGGTGAAAATACAATAAAGAATCATTCTTACAATAATGCAAGTGACATGAGCAATAAGTACAGCCCACGACTGTAATCTTGTGACTTGCGGGGTGATGAAGTGGGGTGAAGGAGGAAATATAGCGTCTGCCTTTAACGCTTCGGACTTCCTGCATTCCTTGCAAGTCTCAAGATTACAGTCGCGTACTATACATGGCCAGTGACAGACAGTTTTATGTAAATTAACGTAGTAGGCTTATGTACGTACTGCATTGACGCTAATAGTTAAAAAAGTACAGAAATGTAGGTTAAAGTTACCCTGTGCCTAAGCATCGTAACGTAGAAACGACAGTTCCATACATTCTTAACGTCACTATTAGATGGAGGTAAATGGTCAGATTCGTGATCTGGCTGCTCCACCCCTGTGTTTTTAGGTTCCTGGGTGCTAATAAATAGGAATAATTCATTAAATTTCCGGTTGGCATATTGAAGTATAAAGATGGCGTTTAACGACATACGCATTTTTTCTCTAAACAAGATAAACAGCTGTACTTTTAGAAACAGGGATCAAGCAGACAATTATCCCTTTTGGAAAGCAGTAACCCCCATTCGTTGTGTGAGGGGGGGTGTTACTGTCTGCACACACACACACACACGCATATTTTCCAGCAGAAAGTACACGTGCCGTGTCGTGTTGCGAAAGCAGGGTGAGGTATGGGGAAGAAGAAAAGGTGCGAACGAGAAGGGAGGGTGAAGACGTTTATAAAGTTTTAATGAACGACTGCCACACGTGGCCAGAAGAACTCTCAAGTGCAGTAACGGGGTAGCCATAGTGATTTAGTAATTAGGCAGTTGACTTACCTTTGTCTTGGTCTTCGTTTGTCCTTACAATAACAACAACAACATAGCGTTGTGTAGAAGAAGCTTAATATTTTTATATAGGCTTTATAGCCACGGTGGTCTAGCGGTTAGAACGCTGGCCTTGTAATCCTGAGGTTCTCGGGTTCGATTCCCGGTGGTGCCCTAATTTATAACTTGTGTTGGGTAAGGCCGTGGTCTAGGCAACACGGAGTTTTCCTCCGGGGGCTTCCCCGGCTTCTCCGTGGCATCCCAATCACACACAGAAGAAGGCAATGGCAAACCACTTCTGGATCATCTGCCAAGAACGTATATGAACAGGTCAAAAAATATAGGCTTTATATGCACGTACGTAGGGGATGCAGACAGTTTTCATGAATTTATTTTTACGAGGCTTTTAATCCGTGCAGCTTTCTTTAAACGCTGAGGTTTACGTATTTGTAATTCATTTAAAGGATAATAGTTATGAATTTTAATAAAACTAGCAGAAGAAAGCATTTATGTTTCGATATACAGATATTTAAATATTTCAATCGCTTGCCTTTTTTCGTATGTATAGTGTTTATTGGCTCCACAACGCGACCTCAGATCCGAAAAGTTAAGACATGGATCTTGAGCTATTATGTGTTGATCTCTCCTTTCATTCAGCACACACGTGCATCCATTTGCCTATTGCCTACGTTCATAAATACAACACAGACATGTACTCAGTGGAAGAGTGTGCTTATTGAGAATCTAACAATCGCTCATCTTGTTAACTTATTCGTCTTTTTGCGAAACCTAACGTTAATTACCATTTTTAAAACAGCTGTCACACGATATTTATCTACGATCCATTGTAATGGTTTTTCGATCACAATTTATTGTTTTATAGTTTCGAGGATATTAATATGAACTTTTGACGGTGTCGTTAAGCAAATAATGCTTGGGGGATTTTGGACAGTCAAAATCGAGTTATTAGGAACCCTCTTGTCATTTAAGCTTTGAAGATGGAGACAGTATGATTTTCCGAATCGATGGTATTTACCTACGGGTCTACACAGCATCAAAACCCAAAAGAACAAAATCTTTATCCTCATGGTTGTCAGGACCTGAAATCACACACAAACATACATAAAGTTTTGTCACCTCCTTTGTATGTTTAACCTTTATAGTCTACCTGCTGAGACGTCTGTGTGTGCACTTTGTTAGCAGAGTTGGATTTTAGACTTAGTGGCTATGCGTTCAGACATTGCGGAAAATTACATTTCGTATCACTTTTCTTTCCCCTTCATTCTTACTGCGTTGCTAATTCGTTGACTTGCCCAGAGGTGAAAGAATACTGGATGAGACGGCCTTTCCGCAACACATATAAGCACTCTTTCAGAACAAATTCACAACTCCGTCTCCCAGGCGTTCCTGTTTCAGAATCTGTCGGGGCCTTCTGTTTCTAATCAGACTGAGCTGAAGGGAAAATAACTCAACATGAATGAGGTCGCAGAGACTACTTGGATATTGCATTACAATGCTGGAGGCAGTGACCCAAGTTGTTAGTGAACTCAGGCATCTCCTAATGTCACCCCAGGCATTCACAGCTTGTTGGATGTCCTTATCTCAATTAGCGGTCGGCGCCATGTAATATTTTATTTCGTGTGCGTATTGAGTCTCGTAACTTATTCGTAGAGCATAAATATCCGGTTACTGTGCAGAATTTCGTATGCTTGTTTAGTTAGTTTCATTTAACTAATTATACTTCCACGTTAAGTACAAGTTGTGGTTTCAGACAAAATATTAAACAATTTTGCACATTTCTGGTGGTCTTTTGTGCATGTGTTCGATTTGTTCGCTAAGCGTAAGGTAGGAGTATCGTTTTTATTTTGTATCTGAAGTAAGAATCACAGGCATTGGTGTTGCCTAAAAATATGTTTTGTTTACAGTACATAAAATTGTTGAACATGAATACGTTAATATGTGGTCAATAAAAATCTAAAGCTGTCATAAAGGATTTGTGTACTCTGAAATATTTGTAATTAGCAATTCGTGACATACTTTGAGATAGTCGTTTCGCTCACTACATCTGCATCTAACTTTTTCTTTTGTTCTTAACGTAATCCAACCCTTTATATCCGCAGATCGTGGGATCATCTACGTTTAAAATTCTCTTTCTCGACTAATAGTCGTGGCTTGATTCGTTTAGTTCCCATTTCCCACTTAGTTAATAAGTTTAAGGGCATCGTTTATACGCATAATGGGAAAGGGATATAATAGTATAGAGCAGCATCTCTTAATCAGAGCAGAGCGGTAATGGTTCGAGATGCATATTAGCCGCGTGACAAGGCTAGAGAGAGGCAACAACCCTGCGACGATCTTAAGGACGTTTCGTCACAGTCGCCATCATCAATTTTCATTATTCATTACTTAAAATCTGAAAATGGAAGACGCATCATACATGTTCAGCATTTTAGCGGGATATATGCGGGACGTAGAATAATTATTATGAAGTGAACTGATGAGGGCTTCTAACAGCATTCAGAAGGTCACTTATAAAGTACGTCTGTTTATGTCAGGGTTACCCAAACAGTAATGTAGAAGCTAAATTAAGCATCCAACAATAACTGTTTTGATTATTATAAAATTAACTGATGAGGGTTTTTATAGCATTCAGAACAATTCATGGCAGGGTTATCCAAATATTAACACTATAGTCAAATCGATTGTCTCCAAATAAATATCGGTTGTCATTGTTATAAAGTGAAGTAAATGTAATATCTAATGGTACTCAGAATGCCGCGTACAGATCGTATTTTTATGTCAATGTTATCAAAATAATATTGTAGAAGCTAAATTGAACTCCGCGTGCAATAATATTTTCCTTAGCCTAAGGAATAACTAGCCAGAACCAGAAACGCATTCTGTAATACTGATGATGTAGTTTGTACAATGAATCCTTGTGTTCAAAGAACTTATCCATTGAAGTCACAGACATTAAGCCTATGTATGTGTTCTTAAAACTTTGCATACCGTGTAGTGTATTAGAATATCAAATAAGTAGCAAACAACTATTAACACTATAAAAAATCTAGTGCCAAACGCGTTTCAACCTCAAGAGGTCATCATCAGTGCCACTGTTTGTTACTTGTTTGATATTCTATGTATGTGATGTATACATTGTGTTGAAAATGTGTATGAATCCTAAAAAGAAGGTTGATTGTAATCACACACGTATATAGGAGTTTTACCGGTCTTTAACTTAGAAACATGTTCTTTAAATATTCAAAGTAAACAGGATTTTATCTCTGTCGTATATATTTATTTATTTATTCCTGTTTCATTTAACGACGCTTTCATCTCCTAAGATTATAACTGATGTTCGGTAATAAGGTCTTAAGTGAAACGTAATTCTTATTGAATTAAGTTCTGCTTATCGAATACCAAATATGAAGAGTGAACAGTGAATTTTTAAAGATGTTATAGGAAACGGTCACAGCTTATATTTAATATCTTTACTCAGTATTAGGCTTGAAGGACTGAGGTAAACCCTCACAATTAGTATGGCTTGTCTTAAGGACAATATTCGGGCGGTGTACGAGGTGCGATCGGAAATAGTTATGGGCGTTTTGGTAGTGCATTACACCGACCCTCCTGCGCTTTCGGAATGGCGTGTGCATCAAATTTTGCCAAAGACTCGCCAAAACGGCTACGGAAACCTATGAAATGCTAAAGCAAGCATTTGGGGAGTCCGCAAACTTTTGTGTGGCATTCACGTTTTAAAAATGGCCGAACCTCTGTCGATGATGATGAGCGTTCTGGACGACCATCTTCGAGCACAACGCCCGAAACTGTTACGAAGATCGACGTCGTACCATCAACGACTTGTGCGACATTTTTGGGATAGGCTATGGGACCTGTCAGCTGATTCTAAAGGAAGAACTCCACATGCGACGCATCCTGTCAGAGGACTAGAAGCAGAATCGACTTCTCGTTTGTCAGGAGTTTAAAGATCTTGCAAGAACCGACCCCACCTTCCTTTCTAAGCTCCGTGTGACTTCTTCCTCTTCCCAAAGATGAAAATTCAGCTAAAGGGAAGGAGATTTGAGACGATAGAAGAGATTCAGGCAGAATCGCAGATGGTGCTTGACAGGCTGACAAAGAAAGATTTCCAGGGATGCTTCCAGGCTTGGCAGTGGCGCCGGGATCGTTGTGTTCACTCCCAGGGGAACTACTTCGAGGGTGATGGATGAATTTAATACCTGAGATAAGTGTACAGGGTTTTATAGGCGCAGTCTAGAAACTTTCCGATCGCACCTCGTACTTCCATTCAGAGCTTGAAGAAGGAGTGCCTATCACATGACCGCTGTCACAGAATCGTTTCCTGCAGTTCCATTAAAAATAAATACCAGCATCACAAGCAAAAGACAGCAAACTTTACAATTACTTGTTAGTGCACTTCAGATATTTTTAACACGATAGACGATTTCCATAATAATTACGCTGACTGTAATGAATCAAACATTGTAAGAAATCTTTAAAATATTATTAAATCAATAGTGTTTACAGCGTTAAAACATGGATGCCGTTAATCTGGACACTGGCTGTACTTCACTCCTGTGCATACTTTCGAAACAAAGAGCGACCTGACTTCATGAGACAAAACAGACGTAGATGCTAACACCAAATGGCTGGAGCTGCACGTGGAGGAAAAGTCTATTGAATCCGCCACTAATGATGACTGCTCGTCTCCACGGCAATCATTACAAAAGAAACAGAAAATTGTTAACTCGCCCTGCGTTTCCGCGACAGGGAAATTGCTAGGTTAATATATTCTAATATAATACGAAATAACACATTATTGTGAAATATAACTATTATCAGAAGTTGCCAATTACCGCGTTTCGTGACAATGGCGACGAACTGCAACGGGGTCGTGAGTGTGCCAGCCTCTCTTCCTGAAAACAACAGACAAGCTCATGCGAAGTGCCGGTTCGACCTCTCCTCTGTTTACACGTGCAAGCGTTACCTCAGCCATCCATTGTTTACGAGTTATCAATGCATAGCTTGCTCTGTATTTACCCTCTAGTACCTCAATTCAATTTCTGCTCCGCGAAGAACTCTGGGTTTACCCGGATAGACAGGGAGAGAGAGAGAGAGTGCTTTGCCTGTAACATGATTCGTTTAGGCATATCTGAAGTTTGCATAAACACGATTGTGCCTGTCGAAGGTACAACGTCCAGTCATGTTCAGC
This sequence comes from Zootermopsis nevadensis, assembly GCF_000696155.1. Next base: position 128,312 of record NW_019059700.1, on the reverse strand, counting down.
ATGTTCGATTATACCACGCAATGAAAGGAGCGTTGAAGTTGAACACGTGAAATATCCAATATTCGAATACGAATAAAACTTTCGTGTAGGCTAATAATTTACAAAAATAAATTCCACGCAAATAATCGAAAAAAACTTGTCACAAATATGAATGTTTGTAGGCTTACTTAAATAGCGTTCAGAGAATAACGACTTAAGACATGGAAACTTTATTTACAGTTGCAAACATATGAAACTACTCGAAGCAATCGATACGAATTAATTGCATTGTTTATATTTGACTGTGTGCAACACGAGCGACTTTACGTAGGCAAGATACATGGCCTTGCCTTATCAGTACAAAACATGTAAGTTTGGGGTTATATCACTTTCTTCTTATTGCACATAATTATTTTATGTCTTTCGTAATTCATTTTCTCTATATAAATACCTCCCACCCTTAAAAATATCTTTTCTCATACGTGGTTAATGAACAAGTATTTTATTTATTTTTTGAAAATGTCTGTGTTATTATTTTTGTAACGGCTGCCACTTTGTACCTTCCAGAAGAATTATCTGGCTGAAAATAATAGAACATTTGTCTAGAATGAAGAAGACAAGAAAATACAATGTTTTTGCAGCTGCAGAGAGAGAAGAGCTATTTGCCACTTTGATTGAGCTAGTTTCAGACCTGTTCTTAACATTTTTACCTGATTCTGTAAGCAGAATCCAACTTTAAAAACGTTGTAATTTTATAGTAGGATTTACTGCCTCCGCCATCAGTGCAATCGACCTGATGATGGAGGCAGCAACCACTCCGAAACGTTGGTAAATTTCAACCAGTCTACACGGCGCTTTTTTTTCTACAACCCAGAAGACTGCCAACTTCGCTGTAATTTTAAAATTCACGCGATGGACGAAGTCAAAAATAAAAATCTTACGCAAAAAACCTGTTGTTCTGCCGTTCTTCCACGTACGAAGTGCCACCTACCGGTAGAGGAGAGTGCGTCGGAACAAGCCAAGGTGATAAGGCTTGAATTGCAGCGGCTAAGTCGGACTGACATTGATTTTGGAGAGGAAAGAGACGAATGAATGAAGTGGCATTCAGCATATTGAACAAGCATTCAGATTTCAATAAACTTTCATTATCGGAAAGAAAAGCACCTTCCATTTTGAAATTAGAAGGAATTAACACGCAAAACCTTCGTGGCTTTTACAGCCTCTACTCCCAGCGCTCCGCACACTTCGTTTTTATGTAAAGTGTGGTGGATTGCATGACCAATACGTGGTACGTAGCTCATGGGCCAGTGACCAGCTATGGGCAACCGAGGGCTATGTATTGGTCCGTGAAGAGATGTTAACATTCGAGATTAAGAGATTGGGGGTAGGGGGAGGTTTCAGGAAACTCTCGTGAAGTGAAATTACCTAGCGCTCAATCACTTCACCTGTAAATTAAGACCAAAATCCGTTCTCTACACAAAGCCATAAAGTTCTTTAGTGGCTACTGCTTTCCTCGACGAAGTGGAACAGGGAATTATTTCTGCCTCATAATATTGTGAATTTGTTAGGGATATTGCACGGAAATGCTTCGCAGTAATATTTTGAGTGTCTATGCCTTCTTGCGATCACAGTTACGATACTAAAATTTATGTATGTGATTTGATAGGAAGTTACTTAGTACTGTTGACAAACTAATATGCATGAGGCTGATGAAATCAAGTAGGACGAGGTGGGCGTTTAGCACAGAGTGTAGTAATGGGGCGAACATAAAATATTTTAGTCGCAAAACCTGAAGATGGTCACTTGGGAGACCCACAAATATACTTGAATATAATATTAAAATGTGTGTTATTGTTACAATGTTAACTGTATTCTTCTGACTCAGTAACGGTTCTTATGGTCACAGGAAGGAAATTTCTGGTTCCATAAAAGTCCGAAAAATGTCTTGAATAACTGAGCTAATGTCAGCTTCTGAAGAGGGACTTTGCTTCCAGTTAGATATATTTGACTTACCTTTTTTGCATTCTGTAAATATTAGTGACAGTAATTAGCTTACTGTATCAATATTATGTTGGAAAATGTCCAATACGTATGGTATACGGTGCACGAGGGTTCGTAATTTGGATGTACATCCATCTTTTGGTGATCGGTTGTCATTGTATTTGTTCTTTTTAGGTTAGTGGGTTATTACAAAAAATAGACAACACTGTTGACGAACTTAAATACCAATAGATCCTATTAAGCCTAAGACATATCTCTCTCAGTTTCTCAGCAGTTCTAAGAGAGACGAGTTAAGAATAGAGTATTTAAAATCTGAATGTTTTGTATCCCGCTGAATTATAAATGACACTGGATATTCCCTTAAACTAATACGCATGATAATCTGTTGTATCAATCTGTCTTAACTGGTCTCATGTAAACATTAAGCTAGTGTTCTTGTTAACATGCAGAATGTGTAAACTTTGTGTTTCTCGTCCTGCTTTTTAAAATTTGGTCCCTTATAGGTTAGAAACTTAGGCAGCCGAAGAAGCATTCTCCTGTCACTAAAGTTGTTGAGACCGCAGAGGAACGAACCATGTTCCTCTTAATGTTTTGCTGTGTATTGGAAATGCTTTTCACCCGCCGACCACCCCTCCTTTCCTCTCTCAGAATTTTCTAGAGTCGTTCCACCACCTCTCTGTGCTGGAACCTTAATAAGCTGCTTAGACTTGCGGTATTCGGTTTGGGAGTTAACTCCGAACCATGTGGGTTTTTAGGAGGCAATGCGGAGAGGGGTGGGGAAGGAGATAGAGGATTCGTAGTTGCTGAGGACTGGCTTAACCCTTGGCTCTTGCGTAGAAATCCTTCCATGGTGTGCGGATGTTAAAGGGATCTTGATGCTACTGAAAGCACTACGTCGTTATTGTTAGAGCTAGTCTTAAAATTACATACCAAGCCTTCAATGCAAATTGAAGTTCCCTCCCAGTCACCATAGTGTTCAAGGGTTTGAAAGTAAAAGTTAATTTCCATGTTGATGTTTTTCTTAGTTCCGTTCACATACTTGATGATTCAGTATACAGCCATTTATCTTTGAAGCATGCATAAGAGATATCTGTATCTTGTGACAGCATTCTCATTTCTTTAATCTCATAAACTAAATTAACTTATTTTTAAGTTCAGTTTTCTCTGTGACTGGCCCTTCTATGCTTATGCCTTTTTGTACGAAACTAATCTTCTTCTCTAAACCAAATTCAGAAATGATTTGGAAATTCGTTTTTTATTAATAAAATTACCCATGAATATTTGATTTATTGTTCATTTTAACCTGTAGTTTACTTTAGTGATACAATTGAAAGCGACCTTACTCCTTACGTTTTACTGAAGTAACAGACGATTGGTTAAACAATTACACTTCGTCAGTGTATTGCTGATGAATGAAGGAACGCACTTTTAGTTTAATAATTTTCAGTCGTAATAATTAGCAAATAATAATTTTATTCTACCAGACCACTTCAGCCTCAGTGCTGAGTCCTGTAGCATAATTACTACTCGACCTCGCCACTACACGATCGAAAGTCTGATAAATAAAAAGTATTGGGACGTAAGTGAAATGACTTGCATTAATTCGTGTACTGTTTAACAACGTAGAGCGTTGAGTGGCATGAGTAGATCTTAAACAGTAAATAGGTAGGACTTTAGAACAATACGGCCGTACAACTGTTTTATTATTAGTCTATCTCAGCCCATGCATCATGTTGATATTTGCAAGGGAACAAATGACAAAATTATGTCATTGGTCCAATGTGACCGAAAACATGAATGCCCTTTTATCATCGGAGTTATAAGTACATTTGTTAATATTGTTGTGTGAGACTTTGAAACAAACTTTAACGTTGAATAACGTTTATAAAATCACGGTACACTCGACGGAAACTGTAAGATGTAAGGTAACTGCGAATAACTCGAGACCTATGTAAGATAGAGAATATAAACCTATATGTAAAGTAAAGAGTAAATAAAGGGCTTTTTCTATGTGATGTTTACTATATTCTATAATGCATATTTAACACATTGTTGAAATAATTACCCAAAACATGTAATAACTATACCCTCGTTCCTTAACTTCAACCGCTTGCCACGTCTAAAGCGTAAGAGTTAGATCTGGACATATTGCGAGTGAAATACGTAAATAAACACGAGCTTTTCAAATTTGCAAACAGATTTCAGCTAACTCTTACGGTTTAGGAGTTTTGGTCATTTATTTGGTAACAATGAACGGTTCTAGAGTGAGCGTGTTGAGTACGTGACGCAACACGTAGATAAGCTGTCGGCGGATGACGTCACGTATAGATAAGATGTAAAGGTACATTAATGTGTAAATAAAATTTTATTTCAGTACAAATATACTTCTACAGTTAAACGTTATTCAACGTTAACTAGGGAACCGTAGATCCACTGTCAATTTTATTTGTGCCTATTTACTATCCTAGCATTCGTCTGCAGAGCCTAAGTTTTAGTTAGTGACCAGTATGAAATTCGAGCCTCAGCGGACTGCTTAGTGTTTAGTAATGGAATATAAACGTCTCCGTAACTGAAGACGGCTGTCTTCTGGGTAATCTGCTGTACGTTTATCAGCGTTTCATAGTAACTCATCGTCCTGATGATGAAAGCAGACGTCACCTCTGAAACGTCGGCAAACTTCTATCGGATTAAACAACACAGCAACCTAGATGACAGTCATATTCAACTACTAGAATAGTTACAGAGACTACCTTACTCGTGCTTTATAGATAGGCGTGGTTCTGTTAATACCGTTTGTAAGAATATTAACATTTTTAAGAACAACTTTTTTTCCGATTCGGCGACAATTTTTAATCTTATTTACATTGAACATCTTTCTTTCATTTCTCCACACACTTCATATTTTTGATTGTACACTGGGACCCTGCTTTCTGTATTGTTTAATATTTTTTGTTATCTGGAATTTTATTTCACTATATATAATCTTTGATCTTACCATGATCATTATTTTGCAGCAACCCGTAATTGGTTTTTCTGTTGTCAACCACATAAGTAAATAAATACCATTTAATGATTATTGTTTTAGATATAGTCAAAGGTGCAGCAGAAGTGGCAGTAACACTAATACTGTTTCATAAGTAATTGTTCTCTTTACCAAACATTAGAGTGACCAAGGATATTGGATTGGATAGGGGTATATAATGCGCACGGGAAGAAATGAGCATACATAGGTTACAAAATTTTTGGTCGGAAATCTGAAATGAACAGCAAATCTGGAGATATAAAAGTACGATATTAATTAGAATGGATATTAAAGAAATGGGTTGTGAGACTATATACTGGTTTATTCTGAAACAGGGTAGGGTCTAATAGTGGTTTCTTCTGAATGAGTTAGTGAATATTCTTGTTGCTTAGAAGACGGATATTTTCGATTTTTGAGGGACTGTCAGATTAATAAGGATTCTATTCCGTGGAGTTTCATGTAAGTGGCTAGTTTATTAATTGGTGCTTGTGGTAGTATCAGCAGCAGCAGCAGCTACAACAGTGGTAGGAGAGTAGTAGTACATAAGTAGTGATAATAAATCCTATCAATAGTTAAATACGCGCTTTGAAATTACAACGTAAGTTTACTTCAAATACGAATATCTGCAGGCAGGTAGCGAGATGCCAGTGTATTACTAATGCCCAGACTGTAATCTCTTTTCAGTGACTCGAGCAATAAAACATCAAAGTTGTATGTTGTTGTCAGTTTGCGAGCATAATTCGAGAGGGCGAAGTCCGACCAGTGTACTCGTACAAGAACACGATTTCGAGTACTTTTCCATCCCTTGCCGCATGTAGCCACTTCGGCCCCGCAGGTCTCTTAATCCCTGCAGAACCTTGTGAGCATTAAGCTGCAAGTGCACAACTTGCTGTCTTCACAGATCGCAACAAACTCAGTCCCATTCTGCATGTGGCGTGTACGGAACTCAAGAATAATATCAGGGGTGCTCAGGTCCGAGACTTTCTACATACTCGGTAGACTAAGAGAGTTTTTTCTTTCAGTAATCGTAGATTGCAGTATAAAGACTTGATCGTTTTGTCGTATAATTTTTAATTACGTTAGCATTTACTATAATATGGAAATGCATGTGCTTGTTTCGGGGTCCGCAGTGGCCGCGCGGTCTGAGGCGTGGGCCTTTCGACGCTTGGTCACTGGGACCGTGGGTTCGAATCTCACTCAAGGCATGGATGTTTGTCCGCGTTTTTCTGTGTTGTGCTGTCCTGTGTACAGGTAGAGGCCTTGTGACGGGCCGATCCCTTATCCAAGGAGTCGTTCCCAGTATGTGATTGTTTATATCTGAAGCATAAGTTAAAAATAGGCTTACATGTATTCTTTTGTTTTGTTTACGCATTTATCAGTATATTTGAGCTACCAATTCTTAATACAACGCACGTTTGTGTTTCTGTAGCGCTTTCTGTTCGTCTTATGGGACATAAATTATGTTTCTTCAATAATTTTAATGGTTTAGTCAACTTAAAACACTCACTGTTATACTGCACAGTTGTACGAATTGATTTCGGTAAAAGTAAGTAAAGTATTTCCTGGATCAGTTTTTGGTATTGTGTCGAATGCATATGGGTTTTATAATGTGCCCTGATAAAGAACAGAACAATTAATCAGAACCTTTTGTTAGGTCTAATTCCATACTTCCATGTTATTGCACCTCGGATGACACCCCCTATGTCCAGAAATGACGATGAAACTCGTATATATTAAAACGGTTTTCATTTTGTTAAGCAAGTTAAAAGTTAATATGCCAAAATGATGATCAAAAATATATTTAAACTGTTTTGAGCACAGGCTGATGAGTCTTGGCGTATCTCCTCTTGAGTTGTGTGCGTTGTGGTGCGTCGTTTTAGGATTAGGAGCTGAGAAATGAACCTGAGAATGGTCACATTGGTTCGAAACGAGTTGTTGAAGTGAACAGACAGTAAACAGAGCGTGTAAAATCTGTCGGGTAGAAAAACTAAGGGTTCAGCATAGCACACTTTTATGTTATACTACAGATTGACCTGAAAATCAGGTGTTAGTGGTGTTTCCAGTTTAAAATACTCACGATATATACGTCTGTGTTTGAATTTCCTTTAAATAAATCTGTACACCCCTAGGACATTCTGTATGTTAAGCATCAAAACAGTTAACTGTAATAGCTTAGACTTCATCCAATAATCTGGAATGTGAAGCACGTCTCTGAATTCCTTGGCAGATAAGCAGCAAGCATCCACCACGATAACGTACATACTTACATGCATGCATACATACACCATGTCTGGTCTGTGTAGCTCATATTCTCGTAACCCCTAATTGTGTTTTAACCCTCAATAGCTGCAGCAGCGTTCTTGCTGCTGGTTTGCGGAACGTGCGTGCATCCTCATGTACTACGCGTGATCGGTATTAAATGTCGGATTAGGATTTTCTTTATATTTCAGTTATTTTTGCCCGCTTAGTAAGCACTTGCTTTAATTTGATACCTTAGGACGTCAATACGTACCTAAACAGTTTTGAATGATTATTTGTAGGAGAAAAAAACTAGCTGTTTTACGAGGTACATGTGCTATCTGTGAGTGACCTTTTTTCGTATTTTGAACCTAGTTGACCGGTTTTTACTATGGAGGAGTGTGAACTTGGAAAATGGAAGCTACACTTACTAATTTGTAAACCGCTTATAAGAATAACATGTAAATATATATTTTGCCTTGTATTTTATAAGTCGCAATTACATATTATATTTCATGTTTTTTCTGATGTTATTTGATTAAATTTTATCTGTATTTAATTTTGTCTGAAACGTATGTAATATTTTACTTCGAAAACTAAAATGAATAAGCCACTCAAGACACATACGCTTGTATGGGGTATTAACACTGACCTTAAAAATGGATTTATGTAACTTATATTGAGTATTACTGAAGTTCTTATGAATACGGTGATGGACCTTTTTTCAGTAAGAGTTTGAGATTTTTTAACCGGGTGAATGACTATTAATTTCTCACAAAGTACTCTGGTCCATGGAATTCGTTAGCCAGCAACTCTGTTTAAAAATTAAACTAAATATTTTACAATTTTATAATCAGGCAGTCTTTATTTCATCGTCTATGGTCAAGCTTGACCGTCGTGACCCCTTTTCGGTGTTCTCATGCGAAAGTACCACGGTGGTTTCGCCTTGCCTTCCGCGGCCAGTCTTTATCCATCAGATTTGGAAGAGGAGAAGCTGACAAACATCCATGCCTTGAGTGGGAAACAGTCTTTAGGTAACTGTAATTCTCACCTGTCATCCTATTTCTTACATAACGAACATAAAATAATATTATGCACATGAAATTCATTATTGTTACCTAAGACACCGCACGAATTATAAGCTTAAGACTTGCGTGAGTATTTGTTTTTAACGAGAAATCTGTTTAAATGACAGTCAATTCTTTCACATTATATAAATTACATTGCTACATGGAAGCTGAAGTCTTCAGCCTCAGATGTGCCACCAGAATTGGTCTGATTCTTATTAAGATACGCAGCACCAGGTACGTACTTGGGCTCCCGTTAACTGAAATCACTATTTACTGCCTCACCGTCGCGCTTACTAGCGTGTATTTCGTAACGGAACGTGCAACATGTTGCAGGGGACCGGAACTGATAAATGGATTTTGGACTCTTCTCCAAAATGAATATACGGAGGCGGTATGTAAGTGAGCTGTTTATAATACTTCGTGGAGCTATTTAACTTTTCGTAAATTCGTATGTGAAGCTGCTTGAATGAACAAATTTATATCTCAATGTTATTTACTAGGTTCAAATTAAGCCTGAATATGGAAGCATTACGTTCATAGAAATCGGGGCGTGATGCTGACCACTCACCCCCATCTAGTGCCGAGGTCAAGAAAGTGTAGGAGCTATACCTCCATTCCCCTCAAAGGACCTACATGGCTTGTAGCGGGACGGCTTCACTTTACGTTTTACGTTCTTAGAAATATTGGTAATCGCACATTAGAGAGTACGGCATCACAGCACAGACGATCACAGTCAACTCTTCATTGTCGAGGGAGCCTCATAACTAAAGCCATATTTAAACTTCACACATCTGGTTGCCACCCAATGCCAGAACATATCGTTCTTTGAAGATGACTCTCCTGGGATGTAGCCTGTTATAAACTGACCGACGTTTCAGAAGTGCTTGTTGTCTCCATCATTAGGACGACATAACGCGTCATACCATCGCAGAAACAGTCATCTTTATACTCGTCGCTGAGAATTCGCCTATTTTTTGTACTTCGTTAAATATTTTCCATATATGAAAACTGTTAGAATAAATTTTGTAGTTTATATGCAAATGTTTTGTATTGTGACTCGTTTCTAAGAAAACCGATTAAGTTGGTTTTTAGCTATTTGTAATATACGACTTCAATTTGATCGATACAAATCAAATTTAAGTTTTGCTGACAACTTTTATGCAGACCTCCTCCAACAAACAATGTTTTAAATTATTTCAGCAATTTTGGAGTTGAAATACGCGGAAGGATACACATTTGCAGCCTCTACATTCCGCATAATTCTTTGAATTTTATGCGAAGACCGTAGGAGACGAGTGCGCTGAAGTTTGTTCTCTGAAACGCTGGTTAATGAATTCGTTAAGTTGACGAGCAGATAGATACTTCGGCTATGTTTAGAATTTCGAGAAAGAAAATGTGGACTTGAAGTTGACTCTTTAACAGGCCATTGTAGTCTGAAACAATTTCGCATTGAATTGCCGTTGGTGCTTTGTTTGTGTATCGCTTTTCTCACCAGCTGTCACCACATTGTCAGACTCCCAGTCTGTTGCCAATCTTCTGGGATGGGACGGCGTCTGTTTTGCCTCCGACTACAACTGCTGCCCCCTACTTCATCGCTTTGCATTGCATATTTTACTTCTTTCCGCTATGCTTTGCCCCCCATATAGGGGGATCCTTTCCAATTCGGTAGTCGTAAACACACCTTCGTTGTTTTCGCTTCTCCCTTATTAGGCAACTTCATTCCTAGGGTGAAAGTTCCCCACTTCTTCATTGTTGGTAAGTCAGTCTCTGAAGCCACCATAATGTAAACCCATATCATCTTCGGTGTTATAAGCAGCTTAGTTATGAACAAAATCTTACATAAAACTGTAATTTGGTCATCGTTTCACTTGTACACACGTAATTCATACACTGAAGGACGTGCATGATTTGGGCCAAATAATTTGTTTGCTGGTCATCATACCAGAAGCTACGTTTAACTGTTTATTTTTAGTTTAACATGGAGTTCAAATATGATATTGAAATACAATTTTTTCTTCACCAACGATGAGCAGTAGCCGAGTATTAGCACTCCTGATTTGTATTCCTTAAGTCCTGGATTCAAATGTCGACCCGGAGAACGTAGGTATTTCGTGGTTTCTCTTGTTTCCCCCAGGAAAGTGACGGGGTATTACCTTATGTTATGACACGGCCGATTCATACCAAATTCTTCGTGTTTATAGCTACTAATGAAACAATATTCATTATTAATCAGTAACTGATGTCAAATTAAGTTACGTGCTATTTCAACGCCCTAGGTTTGACTTTGAACACTCACTAATTTGAATTAGACACATTTTACATTTGTTTACGTTTTTTTATGAGAATCGCTTAAGTGTAGTATCATTATTAAATGTTTGAATTATTTAGCGGTATCATAATTTTTTATTTCGGATGGATCTCGTTAACATCCATTCCAGTTCAGCTTTTGTCGCTGACACTGTCACATGTCTCTCTTCGATTTATGAATTACTTCTGTGATTGCTGTTCTCTTTTGGGTTTGATTTCTTGCTTTTACTTCATTCTTTCGGAAAATGTATTCCATATTTTAAGCTTAGATACTAGTATCTAATATCCCCGCTAATATTTTCATTCCGCGTAGAGTAACATAGCGTTGCATAGCTTTCTTGTTTTAGCAGTAGTTTCGTTAATTTGGAATAACATTTATTTTTGTAATTATGTTATTTGGTTTCACGTGTCATAACAGTTTTAGTTGTACTTGTAGTATACTCACAGCAACGTTGCATTAGTAAATTAGTATTTCCATTTTACTTAATTCGAAAGGATTAAGATTTGATGTTTTCAAGACTGTGAGCGGGAAATATTACGGAATTTTCTTCTGTGACTCTCTACAATTTTGTAAGTGGTTGTCAATGTTTGGAAGGTTATTTCGACTTTTGCAACCATTAACAAGACTAAACAATTTTGTAATCCAGAGCATAATATGATTAACCGAGTGTCTTTCACGTCTTAATTATAAAATTGCGGTTGTTAGTTCAACTGACCTTATTGTCTGATATAAATCCGGTTTTGTAAAACTCCTGCGTGTCGCCATTCATCATACAACACATTTCACGTGATGTTGCTATCGGCTACATTTAGACCAAAAGTGAAAAACTTTTCTTTCTTTTGTTGAAGTATTTTTCTCCTTATTTATTCCCTCCCTCTTCACCGCTTTTCTTATATCCTCTTTCATCTAGGACTTGTTCATTCATGATGACAGCAGACGGTCATATCGAGTTAGATGCAAGACACTATTTTCTCTTCTTCGTATGCAGACTCTGGTTGACCCCCTACCTTCCTTACCTTTTTCTTTCTTTCTACTTTCCGCTACCGCGTAAGACGTAGATGTAAAGGCAAAACTTGGGGTCTAAAATACAGGAAGAAATAAGATGACGCAGAGGGTATAAGGCGGGAACTCGCTCCAAGAAAGAACGTTCATCTTTTGCGAAGTAACTGGAGGCGCCAGGTGCGGAATTTTGATGACGGCAATGGTCGGCCTTTCCTTCCTTTTGCTTCTCAACTTTTGTATAGAATGTGTTCCTCTGGAGAGGGTAAGGATAAGAAACTTTAAAAAGGCTTTACATGGAAAGAGTCCTGTTAAATATAACACATACTCGCAATTTTGCCCTGAGAATGAATTGTTTGTTAGTGGTTAATTTAACGAAGTTATCATTAGCCGAAATTATACAGCTCCAAATAACACCATGATGTGGAAGGAAGCGGTCGTGGTCTGATTTAATACACTATTTCAACATTTTAGTAGAGGGACTGAGGAAGTCCACAAATAAGCGGTCTTCTGCCGATGTTGAGCCCGAGACATCCCCGATCTGAAACAGAAGTGCAAACGAATCGATCGTGATATTTAGTGGACGTATTGCTATGAGTTGTGTACGTGGAGATATCATCGATGTAGTTAAAGTTGCTAATTTCGTGTCTGCCTGTTGAGTTAAATCATGAACTTCGGTTAATAAAGTCTGTCCCCGAAGTTTTTCACTGAACTCACGTGGACTACGCAATGAGCATGGACTCAGATGTACCTCTAGATTAAATGTGCTCAATACGTAGCGGTATTGTTTCGCCAGCATAATTAGCCTTAAATCAACAGAATTAGGTTTTGGTTCTGGTTAAAATAAGGTGTATACAGAAAATTTCTATATAATGTTAAATATACAGCTGTGGTACCTTGAATGAGTGATCAGATGCGTTTAAACGTCTACATGCACTGCTCGGTTAATTTTTATTACGGTGATCAAATCAAGGTGAATTAGATAGGCAGATAATTTAGAACCCATGCAGGAGATGAGAAATACACATAGTATTCTATTCGGAAAACCCGAAGGAAGGTACCACATGGGAAACGTATCCGAGACGTATGAATGTATTTAAAATTGATCTTAAATAAAACAGGTATGAGAGTGTGGATCGAATTTATGTGATTTAGAACAAATTCCAGTGACGGACACTTGCGTCCACTGTAATAAAGAATTGTGTTCCATAACAGACGGGGTGTTTCATTTGCTAGCTGAGCGACTATTAGCTTCTCAAGAAGGAGTGTACTATAGTTAGGCCTCGTGCATTATTTTAAATGTAGTATTTCCCATTTTAAACTCCCAAGTTCTCCAGTAAATAATTTTGTGCTCGTTAATTCAGAATTTTTGTGTTGAAGTATATTTAAAAGTGTGTATGTAGCTTCACTATCTTCAAGTTAACACAATTTTGAAGTGATTAAGTAGCGTTCACATACAAAATGTTTTGTGAAAATTTTTTTCGTTGATGAACATTTTCGTTAAACAATAAAGGGTTGAAGATGTTGGAATGAGGGAAAACAGGATGACGATTAACGTTAACTAACAATTATTTCCGTTGTTATTGAAAACGAAAGCAATATGAAGTATTTTATCTTCGTTTTCGCACTAGGTGCCAGTGGGCATGCGAATTGTCGTTAAGCCTTAATTTCTGGCCTTGAACTGTGACAGGTAACACGACATTCTAAGACCAAAAATCAAATAAAAAGCAGTAGATAGATACTAGGGGAGAAAACGGGAGAAAGAGAAAAAATGAATAACGTAACTTTTTAAGACTATCGAGGGAAGAGGAAAAGCTTTGCTTTAAAATTAGGTATGAAGATTGTAGCATTTGCTAAAAGCTGTAAAGTAAAATTTCGTCTGGCTAAATGAGGAACGGGTCCTTCTCTTACTTAGCCTTTTCTTAAGATTAGCTCGGATTGTGAGATTTTCACACTTTTTCTTCGGTAATGACCATTGAAGGTTCTAATTAGTTCTTCCCCTTCTTGGAGAATTCTTACCCTCTCCTTCTTTCACACTTTTTACATTTGCTATTTCCGTGCAGTAGGGCGATGCTTTCAGCAAAAATACATAAATTCCTGATCTGGAATACCAAATTGCTCTGTAGCTGACTGAAGTTATGCCACTTTTTAGTGCATTGCAGTATTCAAGATAGTCATAGCCAGCACTACCGAGAGTGAACCGTGTTGTGTTGCATGCAGAGGGCTTATCGTCATATCTGCATAATCTGAGATATTTGGCCCTAACATGAAATAGTGGGATATATGTCATGAAAGAAAGTTTGAAAAACTGATGCTGCTTTACGCAGAGATACAGTTACATTTGGGTGCATAAACACTAATAATGTACATTTTAAAAATAGAATATCGTAAGAATTTAGTCTCTTGTGAATCAGTCACATAGTTGATACGTCCTTCTGTCATAATGCACTCGTTAATATGTAGAGTGCGAGGGAACAAATATCCGTGTCTTGCAATACATACTCCCATTTGAAAATATCAAAAAACTGCACTTCAACGAATAAACACAAACGCTCCTCACACGTGACTCATAAACCAACTATTGACCATGTTGGTCTTCTCTGTTGTAACAGTGTGAAATTTCTGAGTGCCATCGTTAGGTCTGAAGATTAAGATAATATGTTTCTTCAAAATTTTCGTATCTACATACACGTCCACATGATTTTACAACTCATAAGACGTAGATTTTAAAAATGTTTCTCTCCAGATGCGGCTTTCATACGCGGTATGTAGAAGTATTTACCCGCTTAAGTGTAAAACGGAGATGCATGACCCCTGCCTATAAACTTCTTTCTATAAATGAAGGTTTCTGACGATGGTGCGTTATAATCCGTAAAATTAGTTTAGATGATGGATGAAGTGCAAGAAACTAATTTCACAAGTTGTAACGAATTTTTGTTAATGTATGTTATACAGAAGTTCTGATAAAGTGACTGATTTTGCTGTGGCTAAACATGAGTTTGATAGGTTATGAATAAATATTGACCACCTAGCACCACTGATATGGCCACGTTTCAGTATGTCACACATATTTTAAATCTTAAATTCTAATTTGATAATACATGCGTGAGGAAATGCCACTAACTTTCTGTTATTTTGTTGGTATTACTATTTGCAGTATGGACACAGAAGCAAAACAGCATGGGACATGAGATTAAAGATCCGCATACAGATCTGAGTTTGTTTTCAAGATGTTTTGTGTAGTGTTTATAACGAGATATGTGCATATCACGTGTTTTACTTTTCGTATAGAGCAGATTCCAACTTCCGAAACATAGTTTTATTATGTTACTTTAAACGATGGACAAAATAAAGAAAGAGTTTTACTTATTAAAACGCATCATTGTCAGAAACCTTAAAACTTCATAACTCTTACAATTTAGTCACCAGTGTTCCCTATGGATTTTATTAGTTCCAGTTTAGAAATACCGTTTAAACCTTGCATGCGTCGTTCAGCTTACAAATTCTTCTTTGGTACAAGCCAGCAGCTACGAGACCAGCTCATACGTCACAGAATCGCGTATGCGACTTTTAGACCAGAATGTTTATAAAGCAAGTCCAGCGCTCTTTTGCGAATCGTCAGTGATGAAAAACTACGTAAAGTCAAAGTGCATACTGAGGGATATAACACCCCGGAATTCTAGCCAGTTTTTCATGTCATCACCTTCTAATACTAGGAAACACATAAACACTGTGTTCTATCTAATGATAATGATTGCTTGGTGAAAATACAAATACATTTTCACATATTAAAATAATATTTGAAAGTGAAAATACGGACTTAGACGGCTTGTCTTCTATCACATGACGACTCCTTTGTTGTACGTGACTAGGAATACTTCACCCCCTTCAAAGTTATATTAAAACCCCCTACAGCCTTTCAACGTACGAGAATAGCACTAAGAAGAGGGTCTACATGTGTGTAACCAGGCCATGAATACTTCGAAGACCCAAAACTAAATTTGAGAAACGCGTAGTGGGTAGGGGATAAAGAAATACACGAAACGTATTTCCATAATCTATCTTCCTTTCTTCTTTTATGTATTTGTGTGGGTTTGATTGTTCTGATGTAAGGCTGGCAATATTGTGGATGTGAAATCATTTGCGCATGCAACATTTTTCAAGAAATTTTCTACATCCCTTCTTCGAGGGTCTGCAGAAGATTTACCAAATGCAAAATCTGTGGACATGTAAGTATATAGTGATGAATACAATACAATTGTGAACGTCTCTCACTTTGGCTGGTTATTTGGGTGGAAGATTATTATCCGTTGTGTTGCTAGATTTGATAAAAAGTATACTTAGACGGCTTTTTATTTCTACTACATATTTCGTTCTTACCCTAGCACTGATTTCTGTTTTATTCGTACTCATAGATTTATGCTGTTAATGTATAATATGCGAAACAAGCCCTTTATATTACATGTATTTCTTTAGATGTGTAAACTGAAATAATGAAATGCTTTTTTTATTGTGACAGTGTTGTGAATACTTGTTGATCGACATCCTTTCATGTACCACCGTGGTGCCGCGTGAAACAAAAGACTGCCAAGCAACGAACCAACGGAAAATATATATCGCTTTTACACTGTAACTTCGGCTATGATTGTGTAGAAACCAAATCTGAGATAAAACGAAGTGCACTTGAAGGATTTTTCTTTCTAGATTTTACAAATTAAAAATTGTTGAATGCTACCTTCGTTCTTAAAAACGTCGCATGATTATTCGTAAAGAGAATAATTGTAAGATACTTGTTCTTAGAATTATGACAGTAAAATAGTGTATCCACGTCCACCTCCTCAGCTGTATCTCTTCGTAGTTTTTTTTATTCTTACCTTCAGCAGCAATACGCTCTCGCAACCTTTCATAATTGATTTAATGTGGTCCTGTCATGTGGTAATTAGCGTAGTAAAGTTTCAGTCTGTTTCTTTCTGCCTTTGTACATCGTGGTCATACTGCGTGTATTCCTTATTATAAACGAAGTAGCACTCGTTTTGATCCACATTTCATGCCTTGTCATTTAGCAGGAATTTCTTAAATTATAAAAACTGTCCGTCCTAAACTTAATTTTCAGTTTTTCAGTCAATGATATTTCACCCCATTTAACAGAACACGTTAAAGAATGTTAAAATTGCTTTTAGGAGACTAATAACAAATTAGTGAGATTTTAGCTTCTTACAGCTGTGGGTATGAAGATGACTGGCTTCTGGATGCTTCTGCCGTGTGGTATTCTTGCCTCCTTTATCAGGGTGATCGCCCAGATAGAGGAAGAAAGTACCTCTGAAACGTCGGTGAACGTTTACCAGACCACATGGCGCAACGTCCTAAGAGTCAGTCATCTTAATGATAAATTTACTAGCAAATTTAAAAATTAAAATGGAAATGTTATATGTAATTAATGTTTATGTATTTTTTGAGGTTTTCACAGCGGTGAGTATGAAGATTTCTGTCTTCTGGGTTGTTGCGCTGTGTAGTCTGGTCGATGCTAACCAACGTTTCAGAGGTCATACTGCCTCCGTCAT
>NW_019059700.1:84818-103688 GCF_000696155.1 Zootermopsis nevadensis | reverse complement strand
GTCCATATTTTCCCTCTTCTGGAATTAAAATTTAACAGAAACGTCCAAATATTATACATAAGGAAACGTCAAGGCTGGTGTTCTAAATGCAGGGTTACTCTGCTCGATATGAGGGTACAACCCTTCTTATAGATATTTGGCACCGTCTCTTAAAGAATGGACATTAGCGTGCGTTGTGAAATACTCGATTTATGTATGATTTGAGGTTTTCACAGCGGTGAGTATAAAGATTTCTGGGTTGTTGCGCTATGTAGTCTGGTAGACTACATAGCGCAACAACCCAGAAGACAGAAATCTTCATACTCGATTTACTTTGTGAGGCAGATCGTAAACACTTTTACAATAAGAGTAAAATTCAATCAAAACGCAGATGATGAACGTTTCTGTAACAAGTCACATCCTTTTGACTTGGTTTCAAAATATCAGGGTATTCTACAAAAACTGTTTAAAAGTCTCTGTTTGTAAGAGTGTGCGTGAGACTTTGTTGTCTCTCACAAACCCTTCCAACTTTGGCAATAGTCTCTTCGGCAAAATACATCCTCATTCTGCTCACTGTCCATGAGGATGACCACTTCAATGCTGTATTGGCATTCCTTGAAGCTTGTTTTTCCATCTTGTGCTTTCCATATGTGTAGGCCTGTGTACATACAGAAGCTTGGTGCTACTCCCATGCACTACTGCGATGTTGGCTGACAGAGGATTAAGCCGCTGCCCCATCTTCGACTTATTACACGAGGGTTGCATCATGTGGCGGGTGGAAAAGGGGAAGTTCTCTGTGGGTTGAGGAAAAGGGGTAGGATAGAGAAGGTGGTGGTAGTGGCAATGCTGGTGCTGGGTGGAAGGTCAGTGGTCGGTGAGAAGGAAGGATTGGAAGGAGGGATAAGAGTGAAAATGGGACTTGGGAGTGTGGGGTTAGAGAGCAACACTAGAATCGGATTAGCAGAAGCAGCAGTAGGTATGGTGTTAAGGAATGGTTGAAGGGATGCTGAATGGTACAGTGTGAGAGAGTACATGTATATGGACAAGGAAGAGACGAAAAAGAGAGAGATTTGGAGGTGGGGCGACGGAGTTGTTGCTTGTCGGGTCACGCGTCTCATGCTTGACGTCGTTCGTTCTCCTTCTCGCGTGTCTGTCTGTCCAGATTAGTCTTCCTGGGCAGTGCTTATGGACCGTGTTACGAAAGTCAAGTTAATAAGTTGTAAGGTTGTCTGCATCGTACCGCGGCATTGCCAGCAACGAGAGGTCTCAGGAACTTTGATAATGGGATCAAGAACAAACACAATCATGGCGCTAATTAATGTTGATGAGGAATTGGCCGATGACATGAAAGAAACATTCGATCTTGTGGATTCGTATTTTGTTTTAAGGTGAAATCCACCGGTAGTTTGAGATCAGGTAACTCGATGCAGTTCGAATTGTACCATTTTGTCTACGAATAACGA
This sequence comes from Zootermopsis nevadensis, assembly GCF_000696155.1. Next base: position 102,246 of record NW_019059700.1, on the reverse strand, counting down.
CAAACATTTCTTCAGTGGTACATTTTACGTTGTAACTCATTTTGAGCAGAACACATACTCAGTGACGATGTAACTGGTTAAAATTACCAGTTAAGACTTCTCGTGACACCATGAAATGTAAGTCGTTGAATTATAAAAAAGTTGGAAATGTATTAACAAAACACAAGTGTTTGTATTTTACATTTCCTATTCGGATATGGTGTAAACACATTATAAATAAAACTCGAAAAGTAATTGTATAAAGCTCATTATAAAGAAATGATATTAAATGGTTTGTACGCTTTTAAAATTTAGTCTGTATCATTAATATATGGATAACGTACACTTTTTTGATCTCCACCTTGTTTATATTTTGTTTGTGACGATAAAGTTTCTTACAGAGGTTATGTTTCTTCAAATTTATCCACCACAATATTAAGTTGCGTACTCCTGTCGAACCATGCCATATATACTACATGTCTCTGTCTTAGAAATTTGCCAGGTCACATGAGGAATCCACTTACAAAAAATAAAAGTTGATATTATTCTTTATAATATTTATGAGTGGGGTGAACAGAGGATCAGAAATGAATCTTAATTACGTACCTTAAATATAAGCGCCGTGTTCTACATTTGTAGACAAGCAGAAATTTGTATATATATATATATATTATGAACTGCGTAAGAAGACATCTTCATCAAGTTCCATAGTGAAGTCTTTTTTCAAAGACTGGCACTGAACTGGGAAAAATATTTCTTATTTCTTGCAGAACATGAAGGTTTATTACTATTGACAGTGAATCCGAACAGACTGCCTTGTTATTTCCTCATCCTAATCCATTTCGTAAAATTTGGCCTTTGAGTATGATCTGTGCATGTTACCTGCTCCTTTTCCTGACTTTCGAACGAGTCCCTGGTCAATTCGACTCGCGATGTCCTTCTGGCCGGCCAACAACCTGTTAGTCATCTTCCTCATGTTGCTATTTAGGGCGAAGTAACATTCGCTGCACGCGCGCAACAAGGAGCAGACCTTCGGGTCACATCTTACGACAGAATACAAGATGATGAGTTTCTCTTTGCTTTCCAGAACATCGCAGTGGCTTGGGTGTGGCTAATGACTGTATCATAGCATGATCAAGTGGGGTCGCCGACATCCTCTGGGTATGTGAGTGTGTTGCAACACACCTGACGCCCAAGTCTTGCGGCTTAACCTATAAATCAGGAGGAAGTAAACCATAAACAGGGTGAAATGAGATATCGTATTTCTTATTACTTCTTATCAGTGTGTTCTTCAAAATTCATTGTTGCGTGTTTTTCCTTTGTTATACCAGAAATTCTGTGAAATAAGTTTTTGTAGGCACTGCATTAAAGAATTTTCCAAGGATTTTCAGGGCTTATTTCTTTCCATAAAGAGAGAACACAGCTACTTACCGCCATGATCATTTAACATTGTTATAGAAACTGATTTAATTTGTTGTTTTAACATCGGTGTTTATGAGAAATAAGTAAAAATCTTACTGTTGGTTATTGATTTATATGGGTAACTTCTCATTTTATGAAATGTGATTGCTTAAACAGGTTCTTGAAGGCATTTTTCAATTGCTTAGTTTGTGTACTACTTACTGAATGACAGGATAAATGTCTAAATTACAAATAAAATCACAACGTTTCGAAAGCTGGATCTGCTCCCGTCTTTAGGTAAAAAGGAAAAAGACAGTGCTTCGGGCACTTGTGTGTTGTAGATGACTAGGTCTGAGGCTAGCTTAAGCAGAAGGTCCAACACGTAGAGTTTCTGTACTTTTTTCTTTTAATTGAAGACGGAAGCAGACCAGGTTTCGAAACGTTGTGATTTTATTTGTAATTTAGACGATGGACGAAGTCTAGGAAAAGCTTTTCATAGATTTAATGTACCATCATCAGAAACTTTCAAACTTCATCCTCTTTCGTCATTTCTGTTGTCCATTTGGTGCGATTAGCCTGTCTAGTCCTTTTCTTTCTCCATATTTCTTTTCGTCTATTCCAGGCCTCTGTCTCATCCTTCTCTGCTATTGTACTCCGCTTAAATCAGATTATTGGTATAAGAAATCGGTCAGAACACGTTGTTACAATTTAACAACTGGAAAAATTTCAGCCGTTTTGCATCGTTTCCCCCGAATTCCTTGTCCATTCAAACATCTCCGCTCTGAACTTCAGTAGACGTGAATAAACTAGCTTCTATTACGACTAGCGCAGATTTAAAATTTCCTCGCCTAATGAGAGCGTTCCATTATGTTCCGCAGTAATTGAGTTAAGTCCGGTACATTATTAGGACTTAATCATTCCCTCTATTCAGACATCTTAAGTAGTTGTACATAAAGTGTACTTACTGTAGCTGCAAGCTGTCCAGTTTGGTTTGGCTTCTGCCCGTAGAGACAAGAGAACATTGCGTGATAAGCCGATTTCATGTATTGGACGAAGGGCCGGTGGCGTATGGGCGCAGTTCGGCACAGTGTGAATAGAAAGCAGGGAGACCGAAGCCCCACAGTCACTTCTGGGCCTTTTAGCCAAGATCAAAGTGCAAATCATTGTGTAGGGTATTGCCCATTTCACGACGAAAACAAAGTTCATGTACTTGTTGCGTATGCTTCTTTAGTCATATAATATTATTGTCTGTTTTACTACTCGCGCTGTATGTTCTGAAACGTCTTTCTTATCTACAAGACATATAAAAGCAGTATGCAGGTTGTTCAAGAACGTACCGCGCATGTTTATGTAGACAACCAATCCACTTATTCTTATTCAGAGTTATTAAGAGTATTTTACAATTCCCTGCACGGGTCGTATAGACATATAGAACATAAACATTGGTCTAAATGTGTTTTAAATAGAAGATGTAAACAATGTGTGGAAGAAACTATTGAAGGGAGCATGTTTCCTTCTGAAGATAGCTGTCTTCTGCGTTGTTTAGCCGTGTAATCCGGTAGAAGTTTACCGACGTATCGCAGGTCTTTGCTGCCTCCATTATCAGGACGATAAGTCATAGCAAGCAGCAAGGACCTCTGAAACGGTAAACTGTTGCCTGACTAGACGTCGCAACAACACAGAAGACAGCCATATTCATACTCACCGCCGTGAAAACCTCAAATCCTCTTTATGTTTCCTTCTTTTGCTACTAACCAAAGATTTACAGTTTCTCATAAATTACTGCATATTATTAATGTTATGTGGTATATTATTAGCAGGCATCGCCTTATAATATTTACAGTTGTATAATTTAACATGATCCTGAAATTGTCACTGCCTAGTTTAATAATTTGAAGGAAATGAAATTGTAATTTGTAAAACTATGCCTATATGAGCACTCTGTGTAACAATATCAGGCAATACGCAAAAATAAAATTTCACAGAGGCCTATATAATTTTTACACCGACGTCGTGTATAATTTGATGCGAACTTAAAAATTCAGAACTAACGTTTCATTCGCTTCATCCATTCTAGAAACTTAACAATAACTAATATTACATAGTTTACTGCCACAGAAATGTTCCCTGTGTAGGCCTACTTTATTCCAATACATCCCCTAGTCATTCACGTTGTCCTGGAATCTTCTTGTAGAATGTAAAACAAAACCATCCCTAATATCATTAGCTGATGCTGCACTCTCGTGATTAAAGCTCGTATTCGTGTTTCTTCTTCGTCAACATCATGTCACCTACCATTCAGTCTCCCCTTGTGGATTCCCCACAACAGCTGGAAACAATCAAAGACTCTTGCTTGGTAACAGTCTTCGGATTTCGTCATTTCAATTCAGCGAGTTCAAAACAATTCCATCAGATAAGATAAAGATAAAGCAGAGTGGATGTAACGTGGAACGAGTGATGTAGTACGTATTAGCATTCCGAGACCTTCCTTGATAATGTGCAGGTACGAATTTAACACTAGTCGAAAATTTTGCCACGCCTGCGGAAATTCTGGTACCGATAGAACATAGCCTATTGTTGTTTGGCTAAATATATTTTAAATATTGGAAAATCTAAACATTCTTTTCATTTTAGATAATACTGTTCTAAGATGTTGATTACTGTATGCTCGTCTGTGGTCCTCTGCTAGATATATACGCTGACATGCACCGACCGAATAATCAATGGTGAAATTATCTATCAAAATCCTGCACTTTACACTATAATTCTGATATATGAATATAATTCATGATTAATAGATAAAGATTTCAATTGTTAATTGCAAAATTCTTGTTATACAGGGAAATAGCATTCAAAAGAATTAAATTTTTATAGCTGAGAATCAAAACATTTCCTTGGAAGACATTGTTTATGAAAACAGTGGCTAATTACATTTAGAAGTAACTCTTTGCAGAATTTATTGATTCCTCCAACTGTGTGCAGTAACAATTATTATCATAAAATGGAATACGAAAGAATTTAATGTAATTATTGTTAAGTCATAGGCTGGTTGAACATCAGACACTCTTGTTATATATGATGTATTTTTTGGCTGAGACTATCAGGTTGGTACTAATTAGCTATTTATTTGACAGTTTTCTAAGAATTTTGCGATAATAACAGCATATTTTATCCTGAAAGATAATCTTTCCTTGAAGCCAATGGATTTTTTTTGGACCGCAGTGAACTTCGTAAGTAGGAGGCCTTGGGCATGAATCTTGCCATGGACACCGGCTGTTTTAACGAAGGTGTTTAGTAGTTTTTCTCAGTCACTTAAGAAAATATTGCTGTAGTAGATCGGAACAGGCATCAGGCACTTATTTCCGAATTTTCCAATTGGTCATTCTCAGTTATCTTAATATTTCGTGGTACGTATTCTACACCACTGAAAGATAATTGTTAAAACCAAATAATTAATCAAACCATCATATATTCTGTTTATTCAAGAAATGAAAACGAGAGTAAAATCACTCATTAGATTTTACATAGTTTTTCTTGGGTTTATAACAAAAGTGTGGGTTGCGGTAGTAAATTAAATACATGAAAAACAAAATAAATTTGTTAGAATGGAATCTCAGCTAGAAATTTCAACTCCGTAAATTCTTGGCATCTTTACACGCTTTGTATTCTTCCAGCGACATTCTTGCCAGCATCTCCTTGTCGCAACTTCTCTATCCAACTTTGCAGTGCCTGTCTACTTACATTTGCCCCTCTTCTCTCCCGGACACATAGAGCACCTGTTTTATTTAATATGGTTTCTCGTGATTGTCACACAGCCCGAGTAACAGGGTAACTGTTTTATTATTTGTTTTATCCCAAAGAATCCTTAGTTTCTAAACCTGAATCTTGAAAGAAACAGCCTTTTCCGAGTACAGGTCAGCACTGTAATTAAACGTTTTTAGACTGCACGCCTAGTATGAATCAAGCTAAACGTATCTCGAAAAGAGCGTTATGAACATAAAATATTCCATCAAGCTGTAGTCTAGGGTGGGTTTTTAATATTTAACTGTCCGTAGCTTTCGAGATTACATAAGACATAACAAATATGAAACCACGACAGTAGTTTCCATATATGTATAGTACGCCTCGGAATGCTCTTCGACACGACATTATTGAACGGACTCTGAGCGTCGCGACACCTACCGTAGCTACACCGACTTCAATTTGAAATCAAGCCAAGACGATTATCGAGAAGCCACAGGCGCGATACTCACAAACCGACATTAAGCATCGAGACCCCGAAGAATAATCCATATAAAGTAAATAAGCTTCGTAAAGGCACAAGACAGGACGCTATCCAACCGACGCTGAGCGAAGCAACGTCGAATTTCACGACGTCGACTCAAGATGCCAGTGACTGCCATAAGGCACGACGCTGGAAAACCGAAGCCGACCGACGTGAAGCGTATAAACGCGACGCCGATGAAAAATTGAATTTTTGCGAACACGACCTCAGAAAAGCTATGAGACTCGACAGTGAATACCCGACGCCGAGCATCGTGTAATTACATTTAGAATTTCAAGAATTAATGTTTAATATTAAAGCAATGCTGCTGCTTCTTCTCCTTCTCCTTCTCGAACTGCTATGAAGCCTGTGATTCATCAACTCTCTTCCAAGAACTGGTCTTTCCGTCTTTTCTTAGGTCGGCCACTGTTTCGTTTTCCCACTGATTGGTAATTAAGTGATAATTTTCGTCGACTGTCATTTTGCTTCCTTTCGGTGTAATATTTAAAATTATTCTGGTGCTTGAATTTCTTCTACGATGCTTTATACTTTAGATCTTTCTTTTATATAAAATTAAGTAATAATCAAAACTTTTGCAAGTGATTGCAAATTAGAAATATTCTAAACAAAGGGGTGGTACTTTTGTGTGTATATCTGAAAATAATGTTCTACAATACGCTGCCTATGTTTTATGTTTACCTAAATAAACTAAATAAATGATAGTAAAAAAATAAAATTGTATGCTAACGTTAGACCAGTCACCCATCTGCTTACCTCGACGAATAGATATAAGACCCCATTTGGATTTGATGTTTCCAGTATTTAAGAACAGTGTAAGGGAACGTGTAACTACATAATTTATTGTTCACTAAATTTTAAATGTGTATAATTTATAGTTAATGTTAAAAATGCAGTTTTTTGTTTTATAATTTCATCGCGTGCCCTTATATCTACTTTAACAATGCAAAAATAGCCCAGTTCATAACTTTATGCTGAAGTTTTATCCAATATTTCCTTATAGATATATATTTTAAATGTCTGTTTATAACGTAAGAGAGTGAAATAATGTTTCAGCCTTTGTATTACTCCTAGAGCAGTGTATGTTTGATGCAAATATTAGCTATACATAAACAAAAAAGTTGTATTATTTAGCAGGTGTTTAATTACTGCCCTCTCACATCACGTAAAATAGGTTATTTTACTATGTCAAACTTCATTGTTATCGCAAATATTTTATTATCAACAATTAAATGGACATATGCGGCATAAAACTGTAATAATTGGTTTAACCAGTGAAATCAAAAGTTATTTACACTGTTAGAACTGCAGCCTCGCTAGGATGACTCCATCATTTGGGCAGTAATTATCCCTGATGATGGAGGCAGCAAGCACGTCTGAAACGTTGGTAAACCTCTTTCAGACTACACGAAGGAAGACCCCAATAGACAGCCATTTTTATACTCACCTCCGCGAGAACGTAAAATCCCACACAGAACAGAAAAGTCTTCAGTTCACCCTTTGGAAACCTATTTAGGGTTATTCCCTTAGTTTAGTCATTGGCACTAATGTTAAATACACATATGTGTACGTGATCTGAATGAAATGTCCCTTGTTTCTCTTTTGCTGTTGAAAAATGCTTGTTTTCGCTTAGCTGTTCGTCAAGACGCGGTTACAAATAGACAGCAGTAGCTCTCCACACATTCAGTGGGTGTTGTGCACTGTAGTGGAGGGAGCTGGCGTAATGAATATTGAAACAGGGAAATGATTTTTATATGCAGAGTTTATTCTACACATTCAATACAGAGTTTCCACATTGTGTTGTGTATGCATCCCTCATCTCCATGTGTTTGTTTTGCGTAAAATTATTTGACTTTACTTGCTTTTTATATTAGACTATAATTAGGCTTACAAATTTGCAGGCAGATACTCCATAAATTGGGTTCGTGAGAGGAACGGAGTTTCAGTAGTTCACATCATGTTTATTACTTGACCTTTAATATTAATGCAAGCTAAAATAAACAGCATAACATATTACGTAACTTCCTTGATAAAATTTGTGTTTGGTAATTATTTTCACATCAAAAAACACGTAATTATGTTCTGAAACTACCTCTCATTTTTAGTGGTACATTGGCGATATATGTGAGGCCCTCCATTTCTTATTTTAGCAGAGGTATATGAAATATCGTCATTAACTAAAAGATATTTCTTGCAACTTAGACAAAGTCCAAAAACAGTTATTAGAGGCATTGTAAATATTATTTCCCTATCCATAAATGATATCTTTATTTGATATGGCACAGATGTTTGTGTGTTTGAGCTGCGATTAAGTGCGTAAGAAATTGACTTCATATCTAAGGAATTTTTTTGAAATGTTACTACCACGTAATCTGGTCTTGTTTGATATGTCACTGTCGTGGAACTGATATTACTAACATAAGCCTTTTTATTCTTATTTTGTGATCATATTCTTTTCGTTTACTTACAAATACCGTGATAAATTCTGGACTATACTAATTGTAAATTGTACTAGAATAAACTTCTGCTATGCAAAGCGGTTTGTGAGTAGAGGGAATAATGTTTATTTATATAAAATACTTTCTTGTTTTTTTCCGATGAGGTGAGACAATGAGACTCAGGTTTCTAACGGGCCCTTTGCCCATTCTCCATTATATATATATATATATAGAGAGAGAGAGAGAGAGAGAGAGAGAGAGAGAGAGAGAGAGAGAGAGAGAGAGAGAGAGAGAGAGAGAGAGAGAGGGGGGCGGTGAAATAATATCGACAGAAAATCCGAGGTGAACCCGTGTCCCAGTGCCATCGCCACAAATCCGGCATAGACGGGAACCTGGGTCTCCGCTGTGAGAAGTCGGCGAGTAACTGCCTAAGCTATGACTCGGTTTACGATGCTTTCTTACTGAGTTGCAGAATCGTTGACGCATGTGTTATTGTGATACAGGGAGTATTTTTGATAGCGCAAACTCAGGTGGAATAGACGGATGCTCGGGTCGACCCTTAAGGATAATTTGACTTCACTCTGGTTTACATCGCAATAGGTTTACTTAGTATCGTGATGGAGATTTCTCGAAGCTTTTATTCATCTCCATGCAAATGCCGTGATATTTTGAGGTAGAATACGACTGTATCTTTAGATTCTTACTTTATCATTTGTGACTATGTTTGAAGGTATTTTGGTGCTGTGTTACATGCTCAATTTAAATACCGCTGCTAAATGTATAAATAGTCATTGCCTGTGACACATCTTTATTTAAATCTGTGCAATAAATTTTGATTCAGAACAGTTAGAAAGTTTTTAGTTAAACGTTCTTCTCCATCCTCACTTTCATCAACAGTGTCAAAGCCTTTTTTATGTTTATCCATGATTTTCAGTAGTATTGTTATCTTTATCTCGAATTTTATACTCAGCTAGAATTTCTCTTCCGTAAACGCATCCATGAAATTACAATCCCTTTCTTAAAATAATACTGGCTATCATTTCTGTGTTTCTCTGACTAATTTCTCAAGATTCATTTTCCATTATTTTATGGAGATCTTTCGTCTAAATATGAATTCTACTTTGACGTTCGAAATTTTCTGAAGATACAAATTAATAACCCAATTGTTATCTACAGTCAGCACCTGCTAGTCTGTGGGCGAACCATACTTTCGTGTAGCTGTGACCTATATCGAAAAACAGTGGAATCTGTAGCAATAAATTTTAGCATCGCGTTTAGTAACGATATGTTGGGTCGGGTCGTGTAGAGACGCGGCGGGTCGCGATCTGCATGGGTACTGGCGTCTTTTTCCTCCCTTGTCACAATCTCTTTCTCTCTCTTTCATAGACATTTACCCTCTTGTTCTCCATCTCTCTCTGTGAACCCAAACTACCCTCTATCGTCTCAGTATGGTAAACTCTCTCCGACCCTACCTCCTCTCTTCACCCCTACCTACCCTCTCGCCCCTTACACCGCCTTCTAGAAGCCCAGGGTCGGTTATCTCTGTGAATCCCCCGGTCTCAACCAACGCCCGCAGGCTAATGTGGTATCATAGTCAGTAATTAGCCGACTGAGACTACAAGATAATGTACTTCGCCGGCATAAATCTTTCCGTGCAAGCAGGAGCCTTCTACTACTACCACTAGGACTAAGCGAAATGGCTGAAACGAACTCAGCCTTGCTCTTTCTCGGCCAACAATTCCTCCAGCTCAAAACATGTCTTTGTCTCTGTTGCTCTCGTTCGTTTAATCCTGTTCTTACTCCATCTATCTCTTATCCTCGCACTGAGTCTTAATCACCCTCCGGTAGAGAAGGAATGCGAAGAGATTGCCGTTGGGTGAAAATAGGGTGGTTGTAAAGAGAAATGAAAGTGGGGGACATAAAATAGGCCTATATAAAAATGATGATGGTGAGAATAAAATAGAGATGTTTGAAGGTTTCTTTCTGACGAGGTATTCTGGCAATAAATGACAGCGTATACGTTGTCTCTTGGGCCAAATATTGCATATGAGTACAATGTGATATGATTAATATGATGTTCACTATTTGGAACAAGTGTCGTAATTATGAGGTTTGTGTTTGACAACATTCTAATTAACATGGCAGCCACCGTCACACAAACTGAAGTGACGACAGTATTTGGAAGAGTTATACCCACAAGGGGCAGATTCTGGATTTTGCAAAGAAATTTGAACTGTTTTTCTAATACACAAGGTACATACAACTGCATAATATTTAAATAAAGCTTGAACACGAAAGTTTTATTCGTCTACATGCAATTTAAACACCAGCCTAGCTCAGAGTTCCACTCGTAAGATAGAAAGATCAACAATGTTTTAATATTCAATTGGAGTTATCGACTTTCGGCGATACTGGTAACCACATGACAGAACCTATTTGTTCTCTTGTGTCTCATCTGCACGTACATTTCACGTTTCAACTACAGAGCAGGTCAGCGTTTATTCGTAGTTTTGTTTTACGTAGTGATCTCGTGATCCCGGGTGGTAGGGGGTGAAACAAAGTGTTCTGAAGCGTTTAGTTAGAGACACTGTTAGTAAAAATGGGCCAGTGGTCGGCTGTGCACTGTGCTTTCGCTGTAGAGACGTACCTAAGAAATGATAATCCTGTGATAGCGACGCAATGAAAATTCATTCAAACGGCATTTTAACATTAGGAGACATGGAAGTGTTCCTAATCGCAACACCATCAAGAGCTCAAACGTTCAGAACGTAGATATTCTGTTGCCCTCCGTTTCCTGCTATGGCGTATTTTCTTGGCAAACCCGTTCTCCCGATCTATTAGCTTGTGATTCCTTTTAATGGGGCTAGTTGAAAAGCAAAGTGTTTCTGACACGTTCGGCAGACTTAAATAATCTCAGAGAATTTATGAAGAATTTAATGTCGTAACAACGGCCATATTACTACTCGCAGTGGAAAGTGTTATGAATCTAGTGCATCATTGCATCAATCTTAATAGACGGAAACTGACGGGTATTATTTTTAAGAAACAAATTTGAAATTCCAATACTCATTTTCAATATTTTGATATTCGAAAATGTATGACTGAGTAATGTCTCAAGGTTAAAAGTGGTTTCACTTTGGTAAACAAGGTGTTTATAATTATGTAAGCAATCATATTTATTCCTATTAAAGGTTACTGACGATGGTGTTTTACTATCGGGATTACAAAATTCTTTAACTTTGTCTATCGTCTGGTTTTCTAAAGGACACTACATTTCAGAAACTGCATCTGCTTCCGTCCTCAGGCTAGAGGGGGGGGGGGGGTAGTGTTCTTTTAGACAACCACACGATGAACAAAGTCCAAGAATTTGGTAATCCCGAATGTGTCTTCCTTGTTTAGTGATCTGTATTACTCCCCCACGTGTCATAACACTTGCTACTCTATGAGACAAATTACATCCACGGCTCTCTTTAAATAACTTGAAGAAATGGAGTTAAATAACGTCACCAAGCATAGTGTTCGGGAGCAGTTTTAAAGGTTTTCGCCAAGACGACACAATTAGTGTTTATCATTTTCTTTTACAAATGCCATCATAAGTATTATCGAAATCGGAGAATACCAGACAAACGTTACAAACATGAAATACATGTAAATGAAGTAATTTAATTGTCATTAATTTATTATGAATTATTTACCATTCATTAATTTATTGCCTTTCATAAACTATTCTTTCATTGTCTGGCTAATGAATTCGAAAATTTATCTTTGCTACCATGGAAGGTCATAGTTGTTCTTCAACAGACGAACACTTGTAAAACAGTGGAAAATGGCATGTGTAGAATGTAACTGTGATAAAATACCAAGAGTCTTTAAACAGCAAGAATGTGTAAAATAATGTAGCATAATTATCTTCAGATAAACAGAAACATTGTTTGCAACTGGTGTGCTAACCTATTAGTGAATAAATGACTCAATAAAAGCACGCATTTGAGAAAATATGAACAACTTTATGAAGACAACTGAATGAGGATGTGTTGGTTATTTTGAAAAATTTTATACAATTCTTTTCTTAGGTGCTGTTTGACATGTTTTATATGTTTCTGAGAAAAGTAATTCATCTTCTTACATCGCTGAGGAAAAGAGAACACGTTACTGATTTTTTATCCTGTGGAGCTAAAAATCGAGGAGGAAAATTCTGGAACTTAAGGTTGTTAATTGCTGTAAAGGTTACAATTTTTTTTGTAGCATACTGACTTCTTCTTTTCTGCTCTGCATTACGTAGCAATAGCAAAAACAAAATATAACATGGTCTTATGCATGGTATAAACATGTCTTTTAATTGGGAGAAAGCTTCTCAGAAATATATATATAAGGCGAAACAATCATCCCTTGCTTCGCTCTGTTTACGTTCGGATCTGGAGAAGTCGGAGTGAAACTCAGAAATTAAGAAAAAATATGAAAAATCGCCAGTCTGCTGCTGCACACCTTTGATGTTGGTTGAACATAAAAAAGTTTTCTCCAATAAAGCAACTAAGCTTGTTTCAACAGAAAAAAGGATGCATGAAGTCGAGCGTTGGCGCTGCTGACAACAGCAGGTACAGTTTCATATAATTCAGCGTGATCCAACTGGCGGACCGGGGGCCGGATTCGGCCCGCGAAAGTATTTGTGAATTTGTTACTAGTTAATACAAACCCTTTTTTTCGAAGTTGATATTCCGTCACTGATAAAGAACATTCTGCTTAGTGCTTTCACTAAAGCCACTGGCTTTAAAAGCATAAGATGTACGTTATTATGGCACAAATTGTTATTGTATCAGATACAAGCTGTTAAAGTAGCGGAGTTCAAATAATTTGTGTAAGTTTTCCAGGTGAAAATTATAAGAGATACAAGCTGTTGCAGGAGCAAATTTTAAATGATATACAACTAATGTAGCAGTTTGTGAACATGAAATAGCATTTATATTTCAGCATATGCAATGGTAGTTTGTCATTTAAGAATAAGTATAATTAAAGATAACGACAATGCAAAAACAGTGACAGTAGAGGTTACTTGGCCCTTGGGTCCTACAGAAAAACTATTCTGGCCCGAGCGAGCAAAAATGTAGACCACCCTGATATAAGTATAAAATTTGTACTCCCGTGTGAAATTTCGAGTTCTTATGGAAGCGAGAACAAAAATAGCTGTCATCTTCGTTGTTTCACCGTGTAATCTGGTACACTACACAAAATGTGCATGCTACCTCCGACGTAAGGGAGATCGTCCTGATGATGGAGGCAGCAAGCATCTGAAACTTTCGTAAGCTTCTACCTGACAGAATACCATAATCTTGCGCTTTATTTCCTTGAATTGGCAAAGGATGGCGTAAAACTACTGCTTATCTCGTGACTATCTGAATTTGTAATTTAGATTTGTACAAAGACCATGATTTTGAATGTTTTATATGTGGGTGTGAAACTTTCACTCTAAGACACTGAGGACTAAGCGGAGATGCAAATATTTTGACCCAAGACAGAGTAAGAAACAGTAGAATGTAGGAGATTTAGTGATGTTGATCTTCACAATTTGAAGCACTCGGCACATTTATCACATTCTTACGGCGTACAATTTACACATGCTGTAACAATAGGTAGGCGTATAACCTGAGTGGAAACGAAACGAGAACAGGGTCGTTTTAGTAAATTTCGAGTGATGTTGGCTACGTAGGAAATATTTCCCCCGGAGTGTGCCGCGTTCCGGAGCCGAGCCGAGTCGCAGCAGGAAACTTTCCTGTCCTGGTGGGTACGGTGAGTCGCAACAGCTGCCCTGCGCTGACCGACAGTCAAACTTTCTCTGAGTTGCGATGCAGCGGCGTCATGGTGCTCACAATTGACCACCGTGACGGCAGCCGGCACCAAACTCCTGAATTATAAAGCATTAGCTCTGTTAGTTACAGCTCGAATTATTGCATTGCTTGTTACATGGCCAAAACAACAGAATTCCCTCACCCTCTCTCGTTTTTTTTTGTCCTTTTTTATACTTAAGCTTCATGACAGAACATTTCGTTCCAGGTATGACGACGGTATAATGTTATTAAATCTTCTGAGAGCTTAAATGCCTTCTGTGTACATTTTGCTTTTTTTGATGTAATTTTAGAATACAAGGCATAGAAATTGATACCTGTTTTGACTCCGTAATGTAATTTAGTGGGAGTGGGCTTTAGAGCGACTACACAATGACGTCTAATAAAAGTTTTCTTAATTGATACAGAATTATATCTACGGGGTCAGTCAGACTACTTGTGTCGCATTTGATTCTAACGGACTTTGCCATTTATATACAAACAGAACTTTTCTTGTTTAAGCCTGTCGGATTTCAGAACAGTGTATTCTTACTAGTTTATATAATTATGTATTAAAGAGGCCAGAATGTTATTACCAGGATAACCCGGAAAGACATATGAATAGTGATTGGTTTCTGTGTCATGTTAGTTCCTAGTAGATGAAGTCACTGAAGGAAATTAGAATACGTGAAACCGTATGTTTAAGTGGCAATACAATATTTGTTTTCTTTTGTTTTGTGTGGACATGGACAAGGATTGTGCAACCAGGACATGTTCCAAGACTCATTATTAAGTCTTTATTCGTAATTAAACAGTTCATAATGCAATGCGTTCTGTAACTAATTTCTGTTACGCCTACAATGTGGAAATGTGTGGCAAATATAAATATTCTTTTGATTGTTTATGCCTTGTGTTTATTTCTTTGTGTGACATACACGTGTAATTAAACTCCGATAAGTAGAAACACACATTCAGGCGAATAAAATAAAAATAAAAATTGCTTTTTAATTTAGTGATAAATTTTTACTCTAATTAACTTTGGCTACCGGGGAATATAAATAACAATGTGTAATTAATGTTTTATTATTCTTTCAGCAGAACAGACGTTCTATATGTAATTAATTCCGTTATTTCCCTTCCAATCCTTACTGAAACTGTGTGTTATATGTCGAGTGTAATTTCTATTAATTAGACTAGTTTATTTATATTAATCAAAACTGTCAGCTCTGCTTACACTACGAACGCTCTTCTGCTCGTACACATTATAACTGAGATGAAATAGTAACAAGCGTTTGACGACGTCTGTCGCTGATAATGATAGTAGTTGGCCAACATTAAGTTTGTCCTTAGGCAAGTTGTTTATTTACCGGTAGGAAGACACGTACCAAAGTTTTACTACACCTACGTTTTTGTGAATTTTTAGTATATTTCCTGCTGTTGTGAGATTTTAGGTTCTCACCGTGACGAGGGTCAAGATGGCTGTCTTCAGAGTTGTTGCGCCGTGTAGTCTGGGCTGACTTTACAAGAGGTTCTTTGCCGCCTTCGTCATCAGGGCGTTGAGTGATTAATCGCCTCGATGATGGAGGCAGCAAGTACGTGTGGAACACCGGTAGACGTCTTCCAGACTGCATGGCGCAACAACCCAGAAGACAGCCATCTTCTTCATTTCCATCCATTCTCTGTTAGATATCTGTGTTCCGTAAGTTTTGTAAGGTACTGCAAATGATTATACTATGACAAAATATCATTACGTGATCCAACATTACAGCTTTGAAAACAAAGTCTGTAAGTTAAACCTGAAGGAGGTTTGTGACGATGGTGCATCATTACAACGACAGACTTCCTGAAATTCGTCTCTCAGACCCGGGTTCAGGGGCAGAGACTAACTATATCGCCTGGGCCCAACGGAGTGGGTTTTATCTAACAACAGAGACAGATTCCAGTCTCTGAAACGTCGTTTCTTCATTAGTATTCGGACGATGGATAATATACAATAAGTTTGTCATAGTAAAGAATATATCAGAAAAGTAACTCTGTTCTCCGCAGCTAATCGTTAAATTATAAAAATCAGTGAATTAAAATTGTATTAAATGAATAGAAGTGTCATAGTTGTTAGTGCTTTTAAGGCAGAGTTTAGATCGACTCGTTAATTGAGAAACAAAAATCATTTTATTTTTTAAGAACCGTAATTGATCACTTGTAACTATTTATACCACCTGCTTTTAATTTTATGACTGTGTGTCGCTCACAGAGCCTCTTTATGGGCTTAATTTACTTTTCAGAATACGCATCAAAACTTTTGCTGAAGATATAATTAAGATAACTAATCTTGTAGATGTGTTGTGGTTTATTTTCTGGAAGGTGGGAATCGTGTTTTTAAATATATTACTTTGATCAGTTTAGTTATTGATGTTATTGATAGGGTTGAACGAACTCTTCCAATCATGTAGCATGTAATGCGTCTTCTTCTTTGTCAACACAACATAAACTTTCTCGCTTCATTTCATTTCACCCTCCATCTCTCCAACAAACACTGACTCATCTTCGACTGTAATTTTTCTATTTTCTTTCATTATTTCTACTCGGATACTCGTTTCCCCTCCCTTTAACCCATATTCACCAAGAATGTTTCAGGGAGTGAGACGCCGTCAGAGGTCACCATAGGATAGGCTTTCTGCCTCCTTGGTCTGACGCAAGCCAACAGAAGGCAGATGCTACATGTTAACTTGCTATGTTTCCGTTTTGCTTCTCTCCTCAAGCTGTCTGCTGGCCCTCGGTTGGCCTGGCAACATCTTGCGACGCACTTAGCCGCTATGATATCACACCGCCACCACTGGTGTGCTGTGCTGCTTGCAGAAGGCAATGCTCATTTATCTCATGCCAGCTAATGAAATTATAGCCTCCCCATTAGGCTCTCGCCGCCCTCACTTGCCCTTTCCCACACCCCCCGTACCAGATAAAGTAGTGATGTTGCGAAGTGGCCAGCCTTCTTCTTTTCTTCTTCTTCTTCTTCATCTTCATGCTCTCATACTAGCCTCACTTCCCAGCACGGTTGTCTTCTCCTTTCGCATTGGTTATAAGAGGTTACACAATCTTCAACCACCAACATTCAGCCTTCTGTCCCATGGGCACTGCCGTACCACTCTGCCTAATCTATTTTCGGAACACACAGCTATATTCACGTACTGATGTTTACTGTAAGTATCAGTGGATGTTGGAGAAAGGGGGTAAATAGTCCGGCAACGTAACAGGAGTTTCGGTCAGACCGAAAAATTCCAACTAGCAATATGTTATGCTGAATCACTGACAACGCGCTACGTTACTTAACACCCAACGTTGTATGTTTTTTACTTGGTCTTTACACTCAGTCTTTAGCCACAGCAGAACTCGTCTTTTACCAAAAAAGCAGTATCTTTCCCGTTATTCAGCGACGTTCTATCACTTGCTAGGTTATGTGCCGTTGATTGAAGTGAGAGGATGGTAGTCCATGATGATGCAGAGGAGATTGG
>NW_019059700.1:33680-84511 GCF_000696155.1 Zootermopsis nevadensis | reverse complement strand
GCCTTACGTTTGGAATAACCAGAAAAATACAGGAAACCTGACAGACGCATTGCCACCACCACAACCTCGTACGTCATAGCAGCCTATCTCAATGGTTAATTGAACTATAGTGTAAAAGTAGTATTCTGACATCAGAGTTATTTGATGTGATAATTACTCCAAGCCTGTACTTCTAAATGGAAAAAGTTACCTAACGGTAATGCATTTGACTGTATTTCGATACCAGGTTTGAACGAAAACCTGGAAATTATCTTAACCATGGTTTCCAGTAGACTTCGTTAATTTCTCCACATAAAAATATATATGCAGGTATGGGGAGCCGATAAAGGATGATAGTTCAGCGTGGCAGTTGGGCGAGTGGTAATAATCCTCATTGTAAAAACTATCATGCTACGAAATGTTACACAGGGTCTCGGACTCGGAACAGATTCTTTGGAAATACCTAAGCAATAAAAAGTAACATGTATTTTTTGAGATTTTCACAGCGGTGAGTATGAAGATTTCTGTCTTCTGGGTTGTTGCGCCGTGTAGTCTGGTCGATGTTTACCAACGTTTCAGAGGTCATACTGCCTCCGTTATCTGGGCGATCGCAGAAGTACACTTCTTAAAATGCCGATTTCCTCACTGTTTCCTTGTTTGATTTCCACGATGCCTTAATAACAGACCAAATCTCTATACACCAAAAAAGTTTACATCGTATCCGTGTGCCAAATCAAATAATATTGTCCCAACAAATGTCTTTAACCCATTACTGGATTTTTCTTCCATCTTTGACTTGATGTCCCACATACCGGAGATTTCAATATCAATATTATGTATAGAATTATATTATTTTCCAGGCTATTTCATGTCTAGTTCATTTTATATTTTGTGAATTAATTATTCTAAAAAACTCAATGACGAGTATAAGTACTGTTCTTGTTGCACCCACCTCTCTTAGACTGACATATTCTATCTGGATTTTTTTTATGGTTTCTGCCTTGTGCATAGTAAGTTCTTCAAAGAATATTACACAGCGACGTTCAACATCGCAAAACGTTATGTTTTCATCCGCACAATCAAAGTGCATTGCATTCATTCGCCGTAGAAGCTTCAAAGTATCGAGACTAGGCACTGCAGGGTGATTTCTGCGCGGTACGGGTAGAAGGGAGAGGAGGATAAAATTACAGGTCAGGTCAGGCAAACCCTTCAAGTGTTTGCTCTGAGTTGTAACTCTGATGAGGTCAGAGATGTTGGTGGTGTTATTATATAACCGATCTGTAACGCATTCTGTTCCTTCATTATTTTCATGCCGGCTTGTTTCCCTCTGTATTCTGGTCTGGCCACGTAATTGGAGTTGAATGCCAAATAGAACACAGTGGGTCTTTAAACGTCCCGACACCTGTTGTTCCATTTGCGAAACAAACACTTTTCATAACTGTCAGTGCTTTTCAGTAAGCTCAACCTTCTTGTCAGGTCAATGGATGTTGATGCCTATTTTGTAGGATTTGAGGTTTTCACTGCGGTGAGTCTGAAGATTGCTTGGTGTCTTTTGGATTGTTGCGCCGTGAAGTCTAGTAGGCGTTTCCCGACGTTTCTGAGGTCCTTTCTGATGATGGAGGTAGCAAGGACATCTGTCCTTGGTAAACGTATATCAGACCATACGGCGCCACAGCCCAGAAACACATCATGCTATGATGATGGAGGCAACAAGCTTCTTTGAAACGTCGGTAAACTTCAACCTGTCTACACGGCACAACATCCCAGAAGACAGTAATCTTCATTCCGTTTCTGTTTGAAAATTTGGCGAGGTAGATTCTGCTAATTGGATGGGAGAGGAGAAAGGAAGAGCCCCAGGAGAAACTAACCAAATGTCAGAATTCTGACCACCAGCGTAGTTCCCGAAAACACGGGCCGGCCTCTCTCGCTTACTGTTTATATAGACGTTAAGTGACAGTAACTGAATCTCCTGACTACGTGTGAACGCTAAAACCAGTGAGACGTCTCCACGTCTATTATACCACGCAAAACCGTACATAATCCTGCTATTTCAGATCAAGCAGAGGGGAAAGTGTTAGAATTTTTTTAAAGGGCTTGTCCTTATTATATAGCTTTGCCTCTTAGCAGACAACGTTCTGTGATAATCACTATCGTTAAAAAAGGAAGGGTATACTGAACAACACAACAGCTTTGGCTAAGATGCTTCACACTTGTTTTTTTACCGCACAAAGAGCTTCCCTTTTTTTAAAGCTTCCTCGTCTAGTCCTGGGGTAGTAATTTAACCCCGAGAATTCATCCCTTCCTTGCCTTAGCATCTCATCTCAAAAGCTCGCTAAAACACGAGTCTCCTCTCCACCCGACACAGGGCCTCTTCTGCGTGTTCTCATAATGCTGCAGCAGCGGCAATCAACGTAAGTCTGCTCAAGTCCTTCCTAGTCGCCTTACTCTGATTCCTCTTGGCAATGGCGAACTGGCTCTACTACGCTGCAGACATCGAAAGAATGCCACATTTAGTGTCGTTCGACTTTGTTGAAAGAAACAGTTTTATTTATTTGTTTCGATGTCGTTATGTGTAGAACCGAAATAATTACTAAAATACGAGTATGATCCTCCGTGTGTCTGAAATTTGCTGCCCGTTGTCACAGGCAACATAGGCCTATAACCATATTTCATACTAATGTGACCAAAATATTTCAGTATCTCTGTGGATAAAATTTCACTCTTTACCTGACGTATATGGTATAATTTTGTCACAAAAATAGCTAATAAATTTACTAAAGTACTCCATATCAGGACCAAAGTTTTATTTTCTGAATGTTACAAATTGAGCCATCTAGTCAAATTGAATCGGTCCTCAGTATGATTGTTTGCTTAATATAGCGACACTTTTTACTGAATAGATTATATGCCATCAAATCAGAAGAATAAAGACACAAATGCTGATTTCGGGAATTCTGGAAGTAAGCAGTCGTGACCAATTTTAAGGCACTACGAAAATCGTAATTTAGAACAGTTAACATGGAATTATAATTATTTTGTAATGTCATTTAACCTAAATAACAAAACGTTGAAGAAGGGAAGTTTTTACGAATGAGAATTAAACAATGACTGTTTTGCGGAGAAACAGTTTTTATCAAGTTATGGATGTAAATTCTTTTTCCGTGTGATTATTATTGCAAATAATACTACATTATTTTAATTGCTTTTTCTCCATAACTTAAAATATCTGAAAATTTAATGCAGTAGTGGAAATGAATTCTGAACTTTTCTATGAAGAGAGAAAGAGTGATTTTCCTTTGCGAAAAATGTCAGCTACAAATTTATGAAGAAATCTAGATGTCTAGATGTACGTAATATAGAATCATATATTTGTCAAAATATTTGGAGTGCACAGCTGTTAAATGAAATATTTCTAGACACCATTCCACCACTGGAAGCCTGAATTTCGCTTTATACTTTTCCCTTACATCACCTTACACTTCATATGCACTCTTACTTCTGTTCTTTCTCTCCTATTCAGTTCCAACACAATCTTTTCTTTTACCTAATAACCAGCCTTGCTCCCCTTTTTTCAAGGGAAGAGAAGAGTTAAGAACAACTTCCTTTCTTCTCTTCCTTTTCATGAGGAAATTATTATTTCGAGTGTCAACTTTATCGTCGGTCATTTATTTTCATTTGTTTTCTCCCTCCCTCTAGCCACGGAAAACATTCCCTTGCAGGACTATCTAGATTCGAAAATTATGTCATTCGGAAGAAACAGCTTTTATTTTACAAGTCTACTTGAATGAACTATTTGGATGCGAGATCTCAGAGAAGTTACGTTTTTGTAGTTTCATTAGTACGCAGACAATTAAATTCTAGTTAAAGTGTCGTTTACACGGTTTTCAACGCTTAATATTTTCTGAAGGTTCCAGGCCTTTACCGTAAAATGTAAACAACCAAATATATTAGTACGATCCTCACAGCGTACGTAACTACCGAATTAACTTTTGGGGCATCTCAGCTATAAGTATGCACATTTTTTAAGTTACAAAAATTACGTAAATTAAAGGATACCATTGGGGTTCGTGATGAAGTCAGGAAAAATAGCTTGTACTATTATAATTTAAAATATTTAATTTACAACAGTCACTCAAAAAAATGTTGTCCCGAAATTTGTTTCCAGTAAAAAATATGTAAAACAACTGAAATTTGGTGTCTACTAATTTTAACCACTTAAAAAATAGTGTTGTAAATAATGTATATGAGTGTCTGTACCTCAAATGTTAGATGTAGTGTTTTAGGTTCTAAGGTGGTGAGTACGAAGATGGCTGTCATCTGGGCTGAGTCTGATAGAAGTTTACAAACGTTTCAGAGGTTCTTGCTGATGATGGAGGTAGCAAGGGTATCTGTCTTTGGTAAACGTATACTAGACCATACGGCGCCATAGCGCAGCAAATTTAAAATGTTTTCTCCTCAGAGGAAAATGTGGTGGCAAAATTTTGAGCGACCTTGGTCAAAATATTGTGCTCTACATTGGGCGCACATTTGTGACATTTAAAGTGGATGCACGAGCTGGTTGCGAAGAGGAACAGATGCACATGCGTAGTGACTTTTTATGTTGTGGGGTAGGGTACAGGCAGGAGGAAGTGAGCCTGATTGAAAGTGGCGTGTGAGGAAGTGCTTCAGCTACTGCTGGCGAGTTCTGCCAGTGTACGGCGTAAATGAAGCCAGTTAGTGCCGGGGCGATTCTGCGGAGATGAGACGAACTCGAGGGGAGAGAAAGGATGAAAAGGAGACGTTCTTGCTAGAACGACAACACGAAAGCTTTGTACGAAAGAACGCGTTAGCTACGTGTGGGTTCTTATTGTGTGCAATCTCCAATCTTTCGCAACGTATATGCCCATTAATCAAGATTATTATCTGCGGCCAAGTACAAAATTAGTTAAATATTTCCTCTATGCCCTATATTCTCCTTTATGGCATAGCTCATAGGCTTAGATATGTATAAGCTTATGTATGCGTGCTTTAAATTAACTTTTAGCGCATCACGTCATTGAATGAAGACAGAAAAATATATTATGTCAAATGGTTGACGGAATTTGTACCCAAATTATATTTTGACCCAATTGGAATATTATATATAAGAATTTTTTGTAAATCAAAGGAAGATCTGTGTAAAAATATCATGTCCACTGTGAATTTACAAGAAACAGAATTAAAATTTCTTAGGTTGCAAGTCCACCCACACAATGATTCTTGACTATGATTTCAGTGTTTATTAAGAATCCACTACATGTTTCGACCTTAAGTGGACACCTTTAGGTGGTTCTCTTTAATTGTTCGACTGATAGATATTACTGCTAATTCTTATCACATTTGAATACAAATTAGCAGTCATATCTATTACTTTCGAACACTTAAAGTAAACCACCTGAAGATCACCAGTTAAGGTCGAAACATGTAGTGGAACCTTTATAAGCATTGAAACTATATATAATCAAGAATCGTTGTGTAGCTGGACTAAGGTTTATCGCACAACAGGACGAATCTTTTAAAACTTAATAAAACCTTGTTTTCTATCATAATTTAAATAATTAATCTATTTTAAATACTTAATCTAGCATAAGAATAACACAAATATTCAGTATATTGACAAGTACCTACCGCATAACCTTGCAGTTTAGGTTAATAAGCTGTACTGTTGGAAAGCTAGAACAGTAGTGGTATATCATGAATATAATAATAGACTATTTAGTTAGAACTACAGACATACATGTTTAACATGTGACTTTGTTTCAACGTTTAGTACACCATTTTAGCCATTCATTGCCGTAGGCGTCTGTCATAAACCGGAAGGCGCAACTTGGATTAATTGTTAATTAAAATGTCTATTGTGGAAAATGTGTTACCCTTTTAAACATGAACGTGGCACTTGTCACGTTAGTCAGTGAAGAATACATTTTAGACACACACTACATGCAATGATGTACCAGTATTTGTGCACTTCATGATGTAACACAATATATATGTTTTATTTGTTTCTATTATTAATTTTATGTGAGCAAATGTGCATCGTGTCCGTAATTGTGAGACTTTATGGAAAAAGGACCAAATGTATTGCTTTTATGGGACTTGTTCTTAGGCCCAGCGGTGGTCAGTGCACGTCCTTCGTATTCGGGAGGTCAGGAGTTTAAATCTCGGCAGGGAGACTTGTGTTCATGAGTGAGGTTTTTAGTAATTTCCGTCAGTTACATCAGGCAAATACATTAAATTATGTCACGACCGTTTCCTCTACAGCATTTTCAATCCGCTATTTATTAATTATCCTGTCATTCAGCACTATATATTTCGAGCTGCTGACAGAGTCATTAAATAGATCAAAAGTAAATATAAACAAATAATGAAGTTGAAGGTCACTTTATAGTCGTATCATACACGTAACCAGGAATGCTATTACATTTGCAAGGGGAATTTGTTAGAATATGTTTTCAAAATACCAAAGCAAGGCGACAATGCGAGAATTGGGTGGTATTTGAAAATAATTATGTTAGTGGGAATGTATATTATCAGAATCTGAACATATATAAGTATTGATGTGTAATTCCTGTTAGCTCTAAGTTAGAGAACGTGAAGGACGAGCAAGTTGCAAGTCCTTCCTAGAAATTCTTATAATTAGGACTCAACAATTAATATACAAACCCTGTTTCGTAGGGAATCTCTTCTAGTAGATATTTAATATATTACACAAATACTTACGTCATACGGGATCCAGTCTCAAAGGAGTATACGAAGAAATATTTCAGTGTCAAACACCAAATTGTTTCTGTGAAAGTAACCATCCATTCACATACTGGTCAGTACATTCAAGAGCCTCACCCAACAAGGAAACTTGGCCAGTCGTGTTGAAATATAATGCCCATTTCCCGCTTCATGAAATTCTAATTCCTTTGCTCAATTTACTGACTTACCGAGATACAAGGAACATCCAACCCTACGCGTGACATCAACAGTAATACGAAAACTTCTCCAGGAAGAATTCGGACGAGTACGAAAACTTACAATGGAATTGGATGTGGTCTGCAGCCGAGGTCCAGCGCCTGGCGTCCCCATTCGTCTCCTCGTTCCGCGCGCAACGACGCGCGACCGCCAGATGCTTGGAAAGGAATGTCCGGCCGCGGATTTATTCCTCGCCGTAAAATTCATTCGCGAAACCAGCGAGTTTCAAAAACACGCCGAGCGAAATTGAATTCTTAAAAAAAAAATCTCTCTAAGTTAAGTACTGAAGATTGCTGTATTCTAGGTTGTTGCGCAGGGCGTCGGTAAACTTATCAGACCACACGGCGCAACAACCCAGAAGACAGCAATCTTCAGACTCACCGCCACGAAAACCTCAAATACTACACAGTTTTATCTACTATTGATAACTTTACTTACATAAATACCATAATCCCAGCAGGAAACTAAAGTCCCTTCATTGTTCTTAGTAGACAAATATTGAAATGTGTTATAAAGGAAAATTAATGAAATTTATTTCATAAAATTATTTCGTCGAAAGTTAAAATAAACTTGTTCTTAGGTTTGCTGTGTTTTCACAAACTTCATGAATCGAACTCATTTAACAGAGATGGTGTAGTCGGTTTCCATATTTCATCACAGAAATGACTGGAAAATGTCGACTAAATTTTAAATTTTATATTTAAATGTTTTACTAAGATTTTTCTAATGTTGTTGTTTAGTCTGTTCAACGTAACCTCCTCTTAACATAGAGTTCAAAGCATATTTAATGAATTTTACATGACTAAAATTACAAGTCTCGACGTTTGAAGGTGTGCGACGATGTTACGACATAGTGTGTTAAATTTGGCGGGGGGTTTGTCCATCATCTAAGTGTCACTAAAACCACAAGATTTCGGAAGTTAGTTCTACTTCCGTCGTCAGGTAAAAGGACGACAAAATTCTAGTATGTTGAACCTCCTGTCCCGGTATAAGACTAGCTAGACCAGAGGGCTCCAAGAGATTAGGCTTTTGCCCTCCCGTCACCTGTAGACGGATGTAAAACTAACTTCCGAAACGTGGTTTTAACGACATCTAGAAAATGGATGAAGTCCAAAATGTATTTAACACAATGCCTGATTAAGATGTACAAATAAAAAAAAAGTTTCGATATAATGAATGTCGGATAGAATACCAAGCAACTAAACCTATGATATTTCTCAGGCTCTGTAGTTAATTAAAAGCACAGAATTGTCAACATGTTATGTTGAATTGTTTCTGAATGCCACTTTCTGCGCCTCTGTCAGTGCGAGAGACCACTCTTGTATTGTCCTCTTCGTAGTCTATTCCGTGACCACTTGTCCTCTGAAAAAGAGATGGTCGTATCTAAATTTAATTGTAAACCTGATTCTTCTTTGTATATTTAAATTTGTTTCACCTACAGGCAAGAAACCACTTAGAAAACCTAGGCGTATATGTGATTATAATATCAACATTTAACTTAAAGTAATAAACTCTGAGAACGTGGATTGAATTCATCTGGCTCAGCGTATGAATCAGTGGCGGGCTGCTTGGAAAGCGTCGGTGTACATAAAAGAACGGGAATTACTTCACTGGCTCAGTGATTATGAGCTTTTCAAGAAGAGCTTTACTCTATGGAGTTATTTAAATTAAATTTCGTTAACTATTTTGAACGAAGGGAAAATCTTCTGTTAGTATCCGTTGCGTACATACAGGAAGAAATGATGATCGCACGGAAGCCTGGAGCGATCTGGGTTTGCAATAAATTTAGTAATATAACGTAACAAAACTTCTTGTCAGTTTGTTTGCAGATAAATCAGTACCGTAAAATTCACACTTAACTTTAGAAAGTAATATTCTATACAGTGCCCGCAAGGTTTAGAGTCATCAGGAATAGGAACTTTTCAGGATGGCCTACAAAGCAGAGGTTAGAACAAGGTATGATTAATGCGTCGCAAGTCTCAGCGTCCATCTGTATGTCCGCTCGGAGTGTGGCGTTTAATATAATGTTCCAGTGACAAATAGTCGGCTGGTAGCTCTATGTAGCCCGCTCTCTCGTACTGCAAGTGATAAACGTCCAGTGCTTACCCGGTGGCCAGTCGGAAGTGCTGCCCAGGCTCTAATGATGACCACTCACACGTCTACTGACCTCCCTCCCTGTTGATACAGTCCACCATTACCCACTCTTAATCCATCTTTTAGCACCGAGAGTTTAGCCTGCCATATGTTAGGATGACGTAAATATTTCTTACGTAACTCTGTTTTACTGCCGTTTTCAGATTAGACATTTACTTTAAAATGCTTACTGTTTCTAAATATTTTGTTTGAACATGGAAATTAAAATGCAAGACACAACGTCGGCCATCTGTGCGTAACTGGTAGGCATATATTAACGCGGGCATTAAGAATAATGTGTAAGAATGATAGTAACTTTCGGATTCCGTAAAAATTACGTAATTTTTTGACTAGAAGAGCAACTGCCAGCTTGTCAAAAAAGACCCTGTTTCATCCAGTTAGGGTTAACGACCACTTATCGGTATAAATTGTATCACTGGTCGACTTTATATAGTCTAAGCTACTGAAAAAGTGCCGTTAAATAAACTATAAATATATAAATAAATATGTATTCCCGAGATTGACAAAGATTAAACATAGCCGTAGTTCATTGTGGTGTCTCGTCATGTTAGAAGTGTGCAGGACGCATGGTAACTTCTGAGCTTTGCGTTAAACACAGAAATCCTCGAAGTTCAGGATACAGACGTGTGTGTGTTACCTTATTCCATGTTCTTCATCGTGTGTCCATTTATTTGTTCGCTGTCTCTTCCCTTGTTTTTTCCGGTTTCTTTGTTTGTATGATGGCGCTCTTGGTCTCACTTGCGGCATCAAAGACGAGTGGACCCAGAAGTTGAGAGGCGAAACAGTTAGCGAAAACTTCTAAATGGATCCTTTCAAGACAACAAGAGCGAGACGGGGAACAAAAAGAAAAGATGAAACAAATAACGAAAGAGTTAATATAGAGACGGAAAAAGACGAGAAGAGATTTCTGAACTACTTCTGACTTATCAGTTGATGCGGTCTGCTGGGTTTCACCTGTGGTTAATGTTCATATATCTGTTCTGGGTTTCACCTGTGGTTAATGTTCATGTTCGTATCTGTGTGTTCAGAGTAGGCCTACCTATTAAAATCAATAATTAACTATTAATTATTTATCTGAATATACTGAGAAATAATTATAATAGTTTACATGTCACTACGTTTATATGCTCTTGAGTTCCAGGACTTTGAATCGATCCGACACAGCACTGTAACTAGTTTTTTCAGAATGACAGATTCTTATAGGAACTTCGTCGGACGCACATCTATTTACATATCAAACCACGAAAGTCAGTTTTATTTCTGTTTTTAATTTGAGGTTTTTAAGGTTTTCAGACTGTAACCGAGATAATACGCGAATGAATTAAATGTCAAAATTCTTGCTTCCAGTTTTATAATCATAATGCACGTAGGAGGTGGAGTAATGTCGAAAGAATATTTAATGACATAGGAATATGGTAAGTTGCATTTTTTCTGAAGATTTTAGCGCTCTTTCGGTGGGATAGTGCATATGTTTTTTTCTTCTGTTTTTATGTTGTGATACGATGTATTTGTATCTGAGTTATTTTGCTTATAACATGGTCCTGCGCCTCGCGGAAACCCGCGGTTATCGCTGGGGTAGGACCTCAGTGAATATGATATATTTGACCTTCACAGTCCAGTAGTATTGCTCTACTAGGTAGTCGATATGATTGCTTCGCTTACCTACGCACCAGAAACAATCAGCCTTCTGTAATCAAGTTTGTACTTGTTCAAAAATTCGCCGAACAAGTATCATCGATAAAAAATTACGGCGCCCGATCACATCGATGAAGAAATATGCGCTCTAATTCTCGACGACAGAAGAGTGGCAGGACGCGGTTCTGTCTCAGAAATCATCCACGACAGATCTCATTTGCATTACGTTTGTGCAAGACGGTTTTCGATATAACACGTAAAATAGCTAGGTGTTTTGATGCCTTTCAAGCCGGTATCATGAGCTAAAGATGCGCTACTACGTGCCTTTCCAAGCGATAAGGTTTTCCTCTGAAAGCGTACGGAGTTCGTGCACCGTTAGATAGAGTGTATTGGAAATCAGAAGGATCCTCTGAGTTCTGTTGTTTCGCTAATTTAAGCAAAGAATTTGTTTCTGGATACTTTTTACTTGCAGTCTTGCACTTAATTACATTATTGTAGGCACTATGGCTGTGTAACATCGGTTATTTAGAAAGCACAAGATAATTATTAATACCAATTGTTACATTCGTATTCGTACATTATTTCAGAATCTAAGATTTTAGTTCTGTTGGCTGGATTTTGGCTGATGAAGTTACATTACGCGGAAACGTAATTTATTACCTTTACGAAATTCTACTTCGACTAATCTGTATTTTATTGTGTTTAGGCATGCCAATGTTCATTCACACAGTGTATTATTTATAACTATTATCTAGGCCTATATGATTATGTAAACACAATTATGTTTTGGAATCTGATTGTACCTGTTTAACTTAAAATCTGCTGACAACATGTAAGCGATTACCGGGTCTTCTGCAGACCTGAGGTTACTAAGATGCGCCTTTGCAGATCATCTAGTATTATGGTCATGTTTTATGTTCTGAAGGTCGCTAGATAGAATATCTGGTAGAGTTTGGCGTGTAGATTGTTTATTAAAAATTTTGATTGAGCATTTTTTGTAAGAATTGGGAAGCTCACTCCCGCCTGTAACTGCGGTCTCACATTTAAAACTGTTTTAACGGTTTGTTTGTTGCGTTAACGACTGCTATTGGTAATCGTTACCCCATCCACGTTCTAGAAGGAAGCTGACCGCTAAGAGATATTGCTCATACCTAGAATTCTCCGTACAACTTGGGTGGTGAGACATGACTCGTATTGGTTTGTTTTATGGATCTTCTTCCTACTATACCCTCGCCCCGAAAAGCAATCATGTGGAGGTAATAATGGCTCTAGGTGAAGGCAATTTCAAGTCGTTTCAATGGATATACTGCATCATCGAACGATGGGTCCTCTCCACATACACACACCTGGGGAAATGAAATATCCGAAGACATATTGTTATTTGAGCCAAGTTCACATTCAAGTTGAATGGGATTTAGTGCTGTTGTTATTTCGTCGAAAGTGATTTCTTGTTTCGCTTATGTTATTAGGCTCCTCCATTATGCTGATGCTAGTAGTTGCCGGCGGAAATGATACGGTATTTTTAAATGTCTAGACAAATAAGAAATAATTTGTAATTTAGTATTAGATGATACCGTTTCATAGTTGTACAACAACTGAGCATTTATGCGAAAGACACTAAATGGTCTGTGCATTGTTTAGTTAGTGCAACCTTACGACAGCTTGAAACAGCGACAATTAGTGGAAATCTGAAGAACTGTGTCGATTTCTACGTGTTCTAAGTGTTATGGCATACTAGGGCCCACTGTTTGCACATCGTTTTTCTCCGGTTATAAAACTGATTTGCGCCGTCCAATGAAATTATGCTGACGGACATTTTTTACGATTTCTCAAAACAATTCAAATATGCTCTTTATTTTTAGTTCAGTGAAATTTCTACTGAAAACGTATAAATAGAGTCTCTTGTATTAAAGAAATTGTACTTTGCAGAGTGAGTAATAATTATGTTGTTTGTTTTACTGGAACGGGCAAACTATTTTTAAGACAGGGAGAGAGGACTGACATTTAGGTCAATAACACGAGTTCGGAAACAGGTAATTGTTGACAAATGTAATGTTTAATTAAACTACGTACATAAAAATTTAAACCGATTTTAACCAATTGAGTGATGAGTTAACCCTATATTTACATTGTATAAGGTAGTGATAAGTATGTTTACCACCTACTTTAACATTCAGTATCTCGGCACCTCGCCAGTAGTCTCTTTTTTGGACCCAGTTCAGTGCTTAACATGAACGCATTTTTTTAAACACAGATAAAACACTGGTGTTTGTATAGTTGATGCGATATACTTCTTTCCGTATACGAACCGAACTTGTAAACATGACGAGCATATCCAGGTTAAGAGTGAGTTCACGGAAATCATCTGT
Organism: Zootermopsis nevadensis; assembly: GCF_000696155.1. The sequence continues at coordinate 71,396 of NW_019059700.1, read as the reverse complement.
GTCAGGATGTGAGCAGGGTCTATATCGTGAGATCACGCATGAAGTACGCAACCAATCTGAATTAATGTTAGACTTTTCATGAATTCAGTTGGGGGCGAAGATTATGAAAGGACGCACTGCCAGTCCCTTTCACATTTTCTCGCGGTTCTTCTGCCACGATAAGGACAAAATGCGTTGTACGTGGAGGGTCAAACCGGGATCATGCCTATTTGCATGTGAAGGCACGTCTGCGTTATCTCTGGGTAAGATAAAAAACTGAAAGCTGTATTGCAGTAAGCACTGGACGCTGTAACAAAGGACACGCATCACGCGTGCTCCTTCGTTGTTAAGCTTTAGTTACCTTCTAAAAATAATCTCTTTAAAAGGTAGTGGTAAGTATGTGTACCACCTGCACTAGTAATAAGTAATTCGTTATTTTACCCGCAGGCGGTATTTATTTGTTCCGGGTGATTCTTAGAATAAACAGCGCTATTTTATTATTACATTAACCTAACATGTCTCTCCATTTTCCGTAGTTTGGAGTTTGTATGTAGCTTAGCGATGTCTTCCCTCAAATAATAAACACTGTAGCAGCAAAATCAAAAGGTTCGTCAACATTAATAGTCACCACAGATCGAAATTGGACACGACCCTTATCTAATTCTGTTCTCCTAACTTTCTCACTCTATTAAAATAAATTAAATTTTAACTTCATTAATTTGTGTTCAATGTTCACTACTTTTGTTGTTACCGTCTTAGTTATTTGTATAGTGAGGTGTTGATTTTGATTTGTTATTACTGGCGTAATTTTTGTTGTGCTTACATGCTGTGTTCTGTGTCGTATCTGTTTGCCTAGCCGTACGATATTTGGTCACAGATATACAGATTTGTCTTAAATAGTGTAAACCATTCTCCAACTTGGATTCGATTATACGCGTGAAAACAAAAACAAACAGTTATTTGTCGAAATTTTATTATACGCTTTCAGACAAACACATAGTGGCGTACGAAAATATCAATGCTGTTTTAAAAATAAAGATGGTTTAGCGCAACCAACTTTTTTTGTTGTGCGGGCAATTTCTGCAAAATTTGATCTTTATGCGGGCAACATGAAGTTCAATACATAAACTGTGGCATATATACGTATAATGACATATATACTTTATCTGCGTGTTTTTCTGTACATTATCTACAATAAAAGTGTAATGATACTTTGTGAAAAATGCAATGCACAACCTAGGGTAGGGTGTGAATATATTTAGCACATTTTTACAAAATGAATTAGTAATGTAATGTATGTCTCCATAAATAAAAAGCTCATAACATTTTTTAAAAAAGTTATTGCACAGATTTGAACTTGGGTGTGATATTTTGCACAATAAGACCTACTGTAAGACCGGCAATGAACATATCAGAAAGAAGCCGCTGCTGGTGTCCGCACATCTGCAAGTCGTTTACAAGAAAACATGCCCGTAAGAATACACGTCAGCAATCGTCGACAAAGTTATTTTAATCCCTGCAAAGAACAACCGCTAACAATAAGGATTTTTATAGGGTCATTTGGGAATATGGAATTGGTGGTAACTTTTCTTTCATAGTTTGTCAGGAAACTGGTGGAATTACTTCGGCGTTCTATCGCGCCGTTGCCACTTGAAGGGTTAAAAAAAGACTTTTCCTAGTTTCAAATGTCTCCGCGGGCAACATTTTGCCCGCGAGCTACAGCTTGGGGCGAGCCTGGTTTAGTGTTTACATAGGTATTTTTATAACGAACATGGTTTGATTCATTCTTTATATGTATATGAGTGCAAGTATTCAACACGATCGTTGTCTCGCCATTTATTCATCTTTTTCGCCTCACAGCTGCAAGTAATCCGCGGCGGAGTCACACTTAAGAAGTCACTATTGACCTGTGTCGTATTCACTTCCGTGTTTGGCTGTTTATGATATTTCCCACGTAAATAAAACGTAAATGTAAAAAGTGATAAGGCAAAGAAAATTTGTACGATTATGACAATAGATGAGAAAATTAAGAATCTAGATCAGAGGTCGTCAACCTTTTTATACCTACCGTCCACTTTTGTATCTTTGTTGATCGTAGAATACCCTTAATTGCACAGATTTGAACTTGGGTGTGATATTTTGCACAATAAGACCTACTGTAAGACCGGCAATGAACATATCAGAAAGAAGCCGCTGCTGGTGTCCGCACATCTGCAAGTCGTTTACAAGAAAACATGCCCGTAAGAATACACGTCAGCAATCGTCGACAAAGTTATTTTAATCCCTGCAAAGAACAACCGCTAACAATAAGGATTTTTATAGGGTCATTTGGGAATATGGAATTGGTGGTAACTTTTCTTTCATAGTTTGTCAGGAAACTGGTGGAATTACTTCGGCGTTCTATCGCGCCGTTGCCACTTGAAGGGTTAAAAAAAGACTTTTCCTAGTTTCAAATGTCTCCGCGGGCAACATTTTGCCCGCGAGCTACAGCTTGGGGCGAGCCTGGTTTAGTGTTTACATAGGTATTTTTATAACGAACATGGTTTGATTCATTCTTTATATGTATATGAGTGCAAGTATTCAACACGATCGTTGTCTCGCCATTTATTCATCTTTTTCGCCTCACAGCTGCAAGTAATCCGCGGCGGAGTCACACTTAAGAAGTCACTATTGACCTGTGTCGTATTCACTTCCGTGTTTGGCTGTTTATGATATTTCCCACGTAAATAAAACGTAAATGTAAAAAGTGATAAGGCAAAGAAAATTTGTACGATTATGACAATAGATGAGAAAATTAAGAATCTAGATCAGAGGTCGTCAACCTTTTTATACCTACCGTCCACTTTTGTATCTTTGTTGATCGTAGAATACCCTTACCGCACCTACTGCCCACCACCATGAAAGAGGTACAGCTCGAAGACTGAGTGATGGCCGCCCTCGTTACGCGCACTAAACTCGTGCCTTTGGCTACGGAGCTCATTCGTTGCTCCCTCGTCCACGAGTATACTTCGAGAAGTGTCCGGTGAATTATTATCTATGTCCAAATTTTAGAGATGGAATTCAAAAGTAAATTGCAAAAGCATATTTTAAAAAGTCAAACTCGCGAAGTTGTTAGCAATGTATTCGATATATGAAGGAAGAACCAAATTTGTAACAACGGACAGAAACCCACACCGCCCACCATGAAAGCTTGAATCGCCCACTAGTGGGCGGTAGGGACCAGGTTGACGACCCCTGATCTAGATAATTAAGTTGTGGGATAGTTGGCCTAATAGTGTGTCAATATTCTATTTTGAAATTAACTGTCTATACTTATTGTGAGCATTTGCTTAAATTTCCGATCATACTTAATTACATTGCACGATTTATTCCTACATATTATTACAGTGTATTTGTGATTTTCCTGAACATTTACTTTGGGTCGCATCCACGTTCCTTTATCCCCATCAATCTTATATAATATTAAGTTCATCCAACGCGTATTTAGCGAGGAAAATGTTCTCCGCGTTGGCCGAGGTTTTACTGTGCCATGTATTAAATTAGACGAATTTTTAAATTACACCCTTTCTTTCATACGGAAACCATTGTTTCATGGAGTGCACAGTGTAAATATGAAGCCAGATAATGCTGTTTTTAGACAAGACATTACGAAAGTTTGATATAAAGCAGTAGAAAAACAAATACTTTCCAACAGTACAAGCTGACATTGTCTCATTTTTTGAAAGTTCTTCTTTTCCTCCATGGCGTGAAAATACATAACGGTTATCTTCACTGTATGTTTTTTCTAGCTCCCTTATAAATACATTTATTCAGCAAAGTCTGAGGTTCGCTTGTGGTCTGAGGGTCGTCCTAGGGGGCGTGATAGTGTCAGAGGGTATAATCCTGTACTCCGACACTACCGGAAATCCTCCGTCTCTCCCCCGTCCCCCAATCCGTGCTGGGTACCCGAGGAAAAGGATCACAGAGTCATACATCATAGCGGCATTCCATCCACATGAAATGTGACGTTGCGGGGACAGGGATTTAACACAGGCCAGCAAAGTACAATTTTTAAGACATCTGTCGTTCTCTAATCATCACCTATGACGAATTATTTTATTCATATTAGAGAAATAGATTTTATCTTTCAGCACTTGTAACGGTCACGATAGTCATCAATATGTCGATATAAAAATATCGATTACATATTCGACAAAGAAATTTACAGTTTTCACATTTTTCAAAACGATTCTGTTCTTACGTAAATCTTGTAGAAGTGTCTGCACTATGTCACTAAGAACACATTTATTGATGGATGTCAAACGTACAGTTTCTTAAACTGAGAGACAATTTTGCGCGTTAGTTTAATTAAACGGCAATGATGATGATAATTAATCTATATAACAAAGATCATGCTTCTTTAAGGCTGATTTATGTCAAGAGGGCTATAATGGATGGGACGTATATCATATAAGAAAGAACAAAAAGGGTGCCTACATTTTTTGCGTAGCGGTTCCTTTGGAAACTACTATAAGAATATTATTTAAAATATATTTATTTAAGTAGGTTGTGAGAATGTGACTTAAATTGAAGTGTCTATGGGTGGGCTTAGCGAACACATGTGGTGGAATTGATAAATATTCGGGTAAGATAATAATATAAATTTGTGTTGTGGTACTGCTCCTGACTTATATCGGGTGGTATCCGTTTCGAGTCCTGGCATGAGTTATCGACTGCCTTGGCTGAAATATTTCTAAGCGGCATGAGTTATCGACTGCCTTGGCTGAGATATTTCTCAGTCTCTCAAGGTCAGTTTTGGCATAGGCCTAGTACTTTTTGAGTGGTCATAGCTCCAAGTTCCTGTCCATTTAATTTGTTACCTATTTCTTATCATTTCCCACTGACCATCGCAATCGAGTGGTGAACGCTTTTGTTGAGAATCGGTCAGTTCCTGGTTCAGATCTGGGTCAGGACACAGGTTATTCTGACTAAGGTTATTCATATTTTTCTTCATTCCGTGCAGACAATTCCGGTTTAATTCCTTAAACTAGGCCATGAAAGTTTCCTTCAATATAATTTTAAGTTCTGTAGTCGCTATTCGTTCCATAACTCGACACCAAGTTACTGGCAGCGTCGTTAAATCAACCATAAGTAAATAGCTTAATAAGCAATGATAATCATCCAGATTTATTCAGTGCTGTACAGCCTCTGAAATAGAAGGATCATTGCAATACTTGCCTGATTAAACTAGTACGCAAAACTTGTGTAAGGAATCGCCACATAAGTATTAAAATGTTACACTCCTTTTGTTGTTATTCTTACAATGCAGAAATAGGATTTGTGTTCCGATTTAAGCCTTGAATTGTAGTGTCTACTGTTTTAAATTTTACAGGAGTTCTTACTTGTTAATTAGAAACGAAAGTCTTAAGTGTGTTTTCTAATCATGACATGATTAACTTAATGCATAGAGACACGGCAGTGAGCAGTTTCCTTAACACTCATAATTATTTCTTTCTGCACGAGTCTAGTATTAATTGCAGTGAACTGACTTAATTGAATGCTACAGTCTTTCTTTCCTCGCACCTAAATAGAACATCTGGATTTAATGGAATATATCTGCAAAGGTATGACAAGGAAAACAAATTTCGCAAGTGTCTGTCTGATTATTCTGGATAGAATAATGCATTAGCATTCACAGCCAATTTTCACGACGTTCTCTGACGAAATATGTAGTTAACAAATGTTTAAAGTAGTAAGCGCTTAATAGTTATTCGTAATATAAGTGGAAAGTCTGTATTTAAATTCTTCTACAAGTTTTACTTCTTTACCTTCCTCCTCATTCCCCACCCCCTTAAACCATTTATATACTTCAAAATTAACAGAAAATACACACTTATTTTTTTTACTAACTCCACAGAGCAGAGTCGTTATTTAGAAGCTGACTGTAGCTCAGCTGGTTAATAAATACCCATTTTTTTTATAAAACCCGATGGTTCATTATAGCGTTCACAAGATCCAGCCATTGGTCTGTATCCGTTGCCAGATTAATTCAATCTCCAACATTACACAACATTTATTTAAGGTTTGTTTTACTGTTGCTCTCCGATCTACACCCTCCTCTTATAAATGTTTGCTTGATGTTAGGTTTTGTGAGAACAGTTTTTTATCCAGTTTTTAATGTTCCAAATAATTGCCCTATTCAACTTATTCACAATCATTAAATCCATTTTCCTCCGAAATTATTCTCAAACATCCTCAGTCTGTGTTCTACACAGCCGTGCAAAATAGGAGGTAAAATTATATTTGTGTCAATCTCCATTTGTTTATATTACTTATTTTCAGTAATCTGTGTTAGTTGGACATACGAGGACGGAGGAGCATGTTACAGCGTGTTCATAAAAGTGATTACAAACAGAGAAATGTTAACATCGGAAGCAATTCGGAATGTAATTCACAAGCTGTAAATAAGATTCTACGTAAAATAAAGAAGAAACTAGATTTAGCAATGAAAACAAAATTGGTAATTGGTGAGATCGAATGAATGTAGGATTTGAGGTTTTCACGGCGGTGAGTCTGAATATGGTTGTCCTCTGGGTTGTTGCGCCGTGAAGTCTGATAGAAGTTTACCGACGACGCCGCCCTGATTATGGATGCAGCAAGGACCTCTGAAACGTCGGTATACGTTTACCAGACTACACAATTCAACAACCCAGAAGACAGCCATAATCGAATAAATATATTATTTGAAACTTCGGAGGGAGATTAAATGATATTGTATCGTTTGAAGGGGGATGGAGAATAAAATAAAATATATCGTGAGGTGATACTGAATGCTGGCATGTTGAACGGGTTTTTTCCGTTTCAATATTCCTGCAACTGCGAGAGAGTAGTAACTGCGTACATGCATGCATTCATGGCGTATTGCATAAAAATTAGCACCTAATCACAGATCTGCATACCAGAGGGCCATGCAGACTTAGGTAAGTGAAGTAAGGCAGGTGTATTGGAGGGGGCAAGCACCTTGCATTACTGGAATGAAGCCAGAGTAACGGTCCACAAGATTGCAGCGCTGCCTGTTAATTGTCTTCCCTGCCTGCCCGATTTATTTTCCTTCGGGGACTGAGAGAGAACCGTCTCTAGAACACACACACACAGTCGTCCACAGTTTTAGCGCATGCAAGGCTTGAAACACATTCTACGAAATTAAAGTAAACGTAGGGTAGCAACGTAACGGAGGGGTGGAGAAAAATAACGGGAAGTGAGGTGAAGGGAAAGGTATATCTGCCTTTTTTTTATAGTTTTTACAAAAAGGGTTCTAACAACAATATTTGTCACACACGCTTTTATTTGTGAGTAAAATTTCGTCAGAAGCAATTAGAGCGGTTTAGGCAAAGTTCCAAATAGAAAAAGGTGAGTTAGTGTCTGCGATGATCGAAGTGATACTTTTACATTAGGTTGGTGCGTAGTGACGTCGGTTACGTGAAGTTCTCCTGAGAACAGATAGAACATTCTGCCTTGGAAGTATGCGAGCTTTTACATACCCGGTCTTTTGCGTTGTGTGACCATTCTCCGATAAAATAATAACTTCCTCTCATAGTCATTACCCTAATTATTTCTTACTTTTCGAGAAATTAATTTTAGCAAAGTGTTATGCAACTGTTAAAAGTTTAATTATTATCATAATAACCATCAGCATTATTACCTTGTAATTTATCTTTCAAAATTTATCTACGCGTAGGCGAATTGCTGTAAATAAAGGAGTTATTTACTCATTGTGCATTAACATTTAAATAATATCACGTATTCTATGATGTGGATGATGTATTTGATCGTACTTGATGGCACTCCTGTTCGTGTGCATGATTTCCGTTGCTTGTTGACGTTAAACGCTACCAGACTCTGGTGGTTATATTCAGGATTCAATGTGGTAATATTTTCTAACTCGTGTCTCAATGTTGACTATATAATATGTTATACATTTTCAGGTAAGATGCGTACCACTGTTCTGGCCTGCTTCTTGCTGTGGAGGCCTATTTTTGCGCCCTTGTCAGTCTACGTGGGATTGGCACTGTGGCAGAGTGACAGTAAGACAGCTTTCTCTGAATCTTTCGGTTTCCCCTTGCCAGTATCATTCCACTGCTGCTCCATATTCACTGAAGTATCATCTGGGGGTGGGAAACCATAACAAATAACATTACTACTCCAGGATTTCTGATAAGTTGATAAATTGTCAATTTTACTATAGATGTTACTAAAAGCTCTCTTAGAATGCGGTAATTCCTTTTATAAAACACAGAAGGTATCTTTGGTTTCAGCTTTTGATCCATATATTTGTCTTATCATATAAGAAACTGATTCATTAAGGTGGTAGGATATTGCGTTGCGTATTTCATAAATAAGTGCATAACATTTATGGATTTGTCAAACGAGAATACGTATTTCTTTGAAATGTGTTTGTTTATATTCCTGAAATTTTAGAATCATTCCCTGTGGAATGGCTGTACATTTCAAACACTTCTGTTAGATCAACATAAATTACCGTATTTTTGTAGCATTCCTTTACCTCGTTTTTCCGTTCTGTTAAAGGACACCGGTAATACATTTCATTACTGTCCATGCGGTTATTAAGTTGTACCTGAAAATGATTTAAAACAGTTCACTATGTAGGGTAATTCCGTACATAATATAACTACTGTAGGTGTTTCTTTGACAACTCAAAATTGACGCTTAATACAGCTGAGCACGTACAAGGACATTGAAATCTACAGAAAATGCTCACATTACTTCAGTCGTTGTCCTTACTGAGAATAGTTTCGTTCAACAAATTACCCACGTTCCATGATCAATCCGAATTTATGAAAATATATAGTAATATTTTATGTTATATTTGTTATTATAAGTCGTAAAGTGTGCTGTCTTATAGGAACGTATCTGTGAGTCCTGTCGAGAACCTTACACAATATTTTCTACAGAATTAACATCATGTTATGCTACCAACTATTAATATCTCTCCAAATGATAACGTGTCCGGAGGGTTTTTAACTAAAATGTTTGTAATTATTTCTTTGTTATCCCGTGAATATTACGTGCGCAGGTCATTGCATCATTCGTATATGTTAATAAGGACCTCCTACGCCGTTATCCGTTCTTGGTCCAGATACTTTTCTTATAACCTTGTTTTCAAACCCCCTATATCTTGTTTTTACCTCCGTGTAAGAGGCCATGTTACATTGTAATCTGAAACAACAGTAACATTTAATACTTGAATGTTTAAATTTTCAAATATGTGACAGGAATAGTACAAAGGTTTTGAACCGGATGGTAGGAAACATTCTACATATGTTAAGTTATTAGTGCATAATTAAATTAAGACAGCCATTATTAAAATATTTCCATTAGCGGTTAAAGATAATATAGGATTTGAGACTTTCGCAGCGAGAACAATCAATAAAATCTTCTCGGGCAATCAGCCGCGTCAACTGGTTACCGTAGTAAACCGACGTTTCGGGAACCAACTCTGTCCTCACCATCAGGGTTCTGATGTGACTGGATACCTCGGACAGGCGACTTCCAAGGTATCCAGTCACATAAGAACCCTGATGATGGGGACAGTTGGTTCCCGAAACGTCGGTTTACTACGGTAATCAGTTGACGCTGCTGATTGCCCGAGAAGATTTTTTTTGTTAAAGACAATGTTTATATTGAAGAATGCATATCAATTAAATAGAGCTCAAAACTGATAAATACTATTACGATTATTTTAACCAGATGGGATGTTTACATATTTATTAATGTTGAATTTAAGAATGTTTATTGATTTTAAAAACTTTCCAGTTGCAAGAATATGAAATAATCTTTTTTGTTACTAACACTCTTTTTATACGAAAATTTATTTTTAATTTATGTGATCTGTAACACGTTCAGTACTTGATAAGAGACTGGAATCTGTAAGGATGGAGCGTATTTTAGCATGAGGGAGACTGTACGTTATAGCACATTTAATAGACTAGTCATAAAGACAATGAAAGCCATGAGCTGTGAGATAAGGAGGCATAAGGTAGCACTACCAGCAGCGAATCACCGCTTGGTAAGTAGCTGTATGATGGAAGGAGGAACAGAGAACAGGTCGCGACTTATACCTACCCGTACTGTTCTGGTATTGATGTAGGTCCGTATGACCATGTGAAAATCACTTAACTCTTTTAAGTCCAGTGGGAACTGTAAGAATCACCTGCTGCAATCAGTAACAGTACGAAGAATACTGTCTTCTGGGTTGTTGCGCCATGTAGTCTGGTACATTTCCACCAACTTTTCAGAGGCCATGCTGCCTCCGTCATCAGGGCGATGAACATTTATTGCTAAATAACTTAACTAACTAATTAATTCATTAATTATGATTAACAATAGTCTAATTATTCAGTTTAGTTAATTTTAGCTAAATTATACATATAACATCACAAAAATATCGCATTCTGCTTATAAATTACTGGTATTTTTGGATAATAGAAAATGTTTCATTGCAGGGTGTTAAGATGTCATTATTTCACGCAGACAATTTATTCACGACAATCGACAATCGATTGCCTGTTCAGCATACCGTCGTTTTGCAGTGTCGAAAGGTTTCCTTCGGACGGACTTAGTTGCTTTACGCTTCTTTCATCAGTCACTCCCTTTCTGCATCACGGTATTATAATATTCCCAGCACATTTTGATCTTCAAAGTATGGCGCCCTAATTATATATTTTGAGATGTGTAAGCTCAGTCAGTATGTTGACTGAATATGAAAGGGAAAACTATTTTTCTCTCCTTCATAACGTTCAGAACGTTTCTGGTTTATCCAGCCTCCCATCCAATAGCCACTAGGACTATTTTACCGAGGATAAAGCTGTCGGAACGTGATTCTGGATGGATGCAGGGTGAGAACAGTCATAGAAAGTAATTTTATAGGTACAAAACTCATGAGATTTTAAGGATGTCTGCGTAAATTCTTATTCACCCCCGGAAATAATAAACGGATTTTATTTGAATTTGGTTTGGAGATCATACTAAAATTTGACGGGTAGTAATTGGTTTTGGTTCTTATGGGTTCAATGTATCACTTTTATAATCTTTTGAATACGACTGACCACAAAAAAATACTATACACAAGCTTAATACAAAATTTATAATTCCTTTAACATCGTATAAATGTACATTATTTCTAAACAGATTTCGATGTGGTAAATATATTATCGAAATACAAGGCAGTGAAGTGCTCTGCGAAGTGTATGTGTAGTCTTATTGGCTTTGTTACAATATATTTTTATCTGTAAAGACTGAACATCAGACTGATGAGGTACGAAAAATTAAAATAACGTATCGTAAATTATATGCACTTCATCGGAAAATTTCGTTTCATTTATGGACAGTTCCTATAGAAACCAACTTATTATATAAAATGAAGAAGGAATGTACAGTAAATGTGTCTGCCATACGCCTTTCTGCCTTACTAGACAATGTAATATGCTGTAGATTTGCACAGAACCTGCAGAGAGTGAGAGAGGGAGAGAGGGAGATGGTGGGGGGGGGGCGGCTGAAGAGTTCCGCAGTCGAGGAGTAGGAGGACAATTGACAATTGGATGGACAAACTGAATGACAACCTCTTGTCTCCAGTTCTCGAATGCATGTAATCGTCACTAGAAGAGAAAGCAAGTCTGCTGTATATAGTACATATTGCAGTTCACAGAACGCAACTCCGTGATTCAGTACGCAGCAGTGGGGAAAGACGTAAATTGAAATCCTCCGTCGTCACCCACAGTCAGAGACGATGACTGCGAGGAGAAGAAGTAGTCACTGCATGACTGACACGCTCCGAGAGATTGCTATAGCTCCGGCATTTGGTTTGTTTCCGGCTCTGAAAGAGCTGTCTGCCAGCCTTTCTCGCTGCCTATTTGGTTTCGTTGCTGCGGTAGTTCTAAGACTAAAGGAAAGCTGCACGGTCTGTTCCTTACTATCTAACGCTCACTATACTTCTTTTCTATCTCTACATCTCTTTATTTATGTGCTCAATATCAGTGGAAGCTTTCAGAACATGAATTCACGTGAGCCGACAATATTCTGTTTCTGTGAATTGTAAGTTTGGTTTACAGATTCTAGGAATGTGAGTAGCCTACACATTACTTCTTTATTTGGTCATCATCCTTGATCATTTCATTTTTAGAATTTTTGTTACTATTGTTGTAGGCACTGCACACACACACAAGCGTTAAAAATTTATTTTTATTTCTTTTAGGTCCTTTCGTGAACGTTCCTGTCCACAACTTTTGCCATAGATTCTTAATTATTATTAACTTAAGAGTTTTACTGCATCGGTTTAGGGTGCTGATTTTGTGGCTGGAGCAGTATATTCAAGACAAAATGGGCTTATAATCTTAAGCCCACTCTGTATCAAAAAACTTGAACTAGAGGAGCAGAACCTGCAGATCCAACCGACAAAACCAAAGCCCTCCACCGGACATGATCCTGAGCCAGCTCCATCCATTTTCCACCACAGCCAAGCTCCTTTCGATCTATCTTGATATTATCCACCCATCTCCTTCTTGGTCTGTCCAGTGGTCGATTCCCAGCAGGATTTCCTACCAAAATTCTGTATTCATATCTTAACTCCTTCATGCGCGCTAGATGTATAGTCTGTCAGAGCCTCCAACATTTCATTATCCTCACTATGCTAGGTGGCATGTAAAATTCACGCAACTCCTGGTTATGCAAAATTTTAAATTTCCAACTTATTTCATCCCCCTAGGTCTAAATATCTTCACGAGTACCCTTTTTCAAACACTTGTAATCTACTTTCTTCCTTCACGATAAGAGATCATGTTTCACAACCATACAAGACAAGAGGCAAAATTATTGTTTTACATATTCTGTTTTGGTTATCAAACGAGATGATAACAGTTTCTAGAACTGAATAAAACAAGCGTTTTCCGAATGTATTCTACTCTTTCTTTCAACATGGACTTTATTTCTGTTCATTATTGTTGTTCCCAGATACTTAAATTCTGAAACATTTTTGAATAATGTGTTATTTTTAATTATGTTCCGCCGTTATTGCTCGTATTACGCTCATGTATTTAGTTTTGTTTATATTTTCTTCTAGGTCTATTTCCTTGCTAGCCTGTAGGAGAGTTTTAGCATTCTTGCTTATGGTACCCACACCATCCCCCAGCAAATTTATATCGTCAGCATAGGCAAGTACCTGGTGCAGACCATTCAATTCGAGTCCTTCCTGATTCCCTCTGATTTTCCTTATGACATGTTAGAGCACAAAATTAAAAGGCACGGCGGATAAAGCATCCCCTTGCTTCAGGCCATTGTGCACTGGGAATGGATCCGACATAAGGTTACCTATACAAACTCCCCAAGCACCCCGTCCATACACATCTTAATTAACTTAACCTTATAATTAAGAGACTGGTTCGATTATTACAACAAACATCGACATTGTCATAAATCCTTTGGAGCCAAAGTACCCCTAAATACTATAGATAAAGTAGTCCGTACCGCAAAGAAAACATATCGTTCCTCAATTACAATGGTCAGCTGTTTGAAGATGTCATCTCAGTCCACATTAAAAGAAATACGAAACCAATAAATACAATATGCAGTGTTACTGACTGTTAAACCAGGTGCTTCATACAATTACCGCTAGGCTTTATAGGGTTAAGGTGTGGTTAAGTATTATTATTAAAACTATTCATACACAGAATACTTGTATTAGTAGTATTTTGTTTTCTCGGTCACAGTGATCGCGCGATTTGAGGATTGGGCCATAATTTTTCGGACACTTGGATCGTTTTTTTGAAACCCACTCACATTTTTTTGTGCTGTGCTGTCCTGTATAGAAAGAGGCCTTGTTTCAGGCTGATCACTCATCCAAGGAGTCGTACCACACGTCTAAAATATTAAGAAACCTGTCATGTGTGAGAGGTAAATGTCCTTCAAGGACTCTACAACTATGAAGAGAGACAGAATTTTATTCTCTTTAATTTCTGTCATCTGCTTAGGCTTTAATTATGTATTACTTTTGTTGAATAGCTTTGTCAATTTATTTTCGTCAGATTTTTTCCGGGAAAGAATAATTTATGAAGAAAGTTTGATGGCTGGCGATTTATGTAGAATACAAACCGTAACAATTTGAGAATTCTGATTAACTTTATTTTGTATTTCCCATGGGAGACTATACCATTGAGTTTTGTGGCCTTCATGACAATATAGTTTTGTATCACTTTACTGAACATGGGATTTGTCTTCACGGTTCTGAAAGTTTAGTTTGTGACTTGTAACCTGCGACGTAGTGTAGGTACTTATCGACATTTCATAGGAGTCTGCTGTTTCCATCATTAGTGTAGAAAGCTTTGGCAGCATTTGTATCCGTAATGTTGGCAACTATCTACATGAAAACACTGCGTGACAGTCCAAAATGTTACGGTGTAAAATTTACTGAACTATTCAGTTTTATTCGAAATGCATGTGGCAGTATTTTTATTTCCACAAATGATGCGATTAATGCTTCAACACTGAAGCATCCGTCCGTTGTACTCAGCGGTGTAACTATTGAGGGAAAGTTAATAGGAATCCACGTTACCAGGTTCTGGAGGAGGGATATCCAATTAATACTCGTTTACTTTCGAAATCCGACGAAAGTTAATCAAAATGCGGGCTAGTAGCTCGGAAGATACTTGTTTGCTTTCATTAAAGCAAGGGACAGTGCATAATGTACCGAAGTGTAAATACATCTTTACACATTGTTTGTTTGGTAATTAATTTTACAAAATTTTCAAAGTGTATTCCATTATCTGCTTTTTCTTTCTGTGAACAATTGTTGTTCGTTCAGTTCATTTACTCTGTTCTCCATTTCATTAATTGGCATTATCTGAAGGTTAAAGTTGAGGATATAAATATCTGAAATAAAACTTTTCTCTCTAACGACCCCATTTTCAAATTACAATTTTGAATTATAGTGCACATAACCTTAGTCAATTAGTTTATGGGTTACTCCTACGCATAAATGATGTTCGGAGGAACAGGGGATAACAGTACGGATCGGGAGGAAGGAGTAGCAGGGATGATGATGTATATAGGCCTCTCCATATTCACCTTCTTTTGGATGTTTGCTCGCCATTCATCACGCTCCGCGGTGACAGCCAAACACGCCCGTAGTCCAGCAGTAACAGAAGCATTGTTGGCTAATAATTAACTGCCCCTTTATGCAGGTTCAGGTGTGGGTGAAGTGGCATTGCTTTCAATGTAGTTGCTTATCTGCATGGTTATCATGCCTAGTAGTTTAGCCGCTTCTAATGCATACTTGCATACTGTGCTTGATAGCTCGTGCCCTATCTTTGTCTGCCAAGACTCCCAGTAACTTTGTTGTTGGCTATTCCAAAACTAAACTGCTGCCCAGACTTGATATTAAAAGAAGTAAAAGAAAAATGCGTCTTAGAAAATAACTTTACTGCTAGAATCCGTGTATGAATATATGAGTTGCTGTACGGTTATGTTCATGACAAAATTGAAAGCACAAACAATTCGAGAAATTCTTGCAACAATTCACTTCATAACTTACACTCCTTTGTCCTATCAACATAGCTAAATAATATTAATAAGGCCTAAAATGTTAATGTTTTGTATAATGTAAAACGCAATTTTTGTCATTAGGGAAAAAAACTTGTTGATTGTTTGCAGGGTGATAGTTAATTGTAATAGATTATTTAATTTGTTTTCTGAAAGTATTGAACATTTAGCACTTCTCACAATTTATAAGCATTTCTGAGAGAAACCTGTAGTAGTTAAAGTTTTCTTTGTGTAATTTTCACAAATTAAAACTGTATATATTTGCCTATGTTTTATCTAACGACGGTCAGGAGCTGAGACCATATAGCGTTAAGTAATTGGGTGATTAGTATATAATGACTTGGAAACAATAACGGAGCAAATCGGTCGTAGCCTGATAAGAGGTTGGGACTATATCGGCGCTTACCAGGAGGGACTGAGAAAAAACACCACAAGCCTCAGTCAGGACGAGAGTAATAGCAGTCAGTAATGATCGTAATAGTAGTCTTACTGGAGATTTCAGTAAATATACATCATTCTGGATCTCTAGTATACGAGTTTACTAATATCGTTTTCTGTAAACCTACTTATAACTAGTATAGTGTTTGCGTTATTTATTAGCACATATTTTGTCTTACGTGTATGAAGTAACATTATAGTTATTGCGAAATATAAAATACAAAATTTTTCTTATGAGATTATTCCATCAGCAGTCACTTGTGCAGAAGAGCATCCAAATTTTGAAGGTCTCTGAACCTGTGTCAGTTATCTGACAATGCTACATAACGAGAAAATTATGAAGAAATTTGTTTTGTTAGTATGAGATGCGTCATACAAAAGGGCACAGATATCAGGTGACTGGACCGACCTCTGCAGCGAGTCTAATAAGGGTAGTTTCTGTTACTAATGCTACATCTGCACCATTACCCTGTCAGCGAAATGTTGTTTCTTGTCTTACAAGTTTTCACTTTTCTTTCTCACAAGTTGGAAGGAAATCCATTAGCTACGTAGAGGTGATGGCAAGAGAGTAATTTACTTTCAGTTGCGTACAAACTTCACCAGGCACGATAAAGTACTGATCAAAGTTTTCGAGTTGCAGACACTGTGGGTTGTTTATAGAGGATGTTTCTTCAGGTATGTCATTGTCGCTTGCAGAAATTGACTGAACCGTAGAGAGTGGCGTTGCTGCCAGGAGCTCCCACCCACGTTGTGCATAAAGATCGCAGACCGTTACAGCAGTTTTAAGTGGTCAGGACTTTGCCATTACAAGACCTTTGTGTATGTGAAATATTATTTTCCGTCGATAAATATTTTATCATCTTAAATTCGGTAGAGTGGAAAACTTTTATTTTATGAGGCACGAATGTATTCGAGGCGGTCTGTCTCTCTGTGAGAATGCTTTATGTTTACTGTAGCACCCACTGGAATTCTGTGCTACATTAAAATATGTATTTGTTAAACTTCTCAAAATAATGCCATATTACAAATAAAATACGTACATTTTACTAAATTCAGTATCTTGAACTTATTTACTCTCAGTTAATGCAACATACTGTTAATTTTTATTTACAATGCTCGTAGTTTTGTAAACGAACTGCATTAATTAAAATATATTAGAGCTTGTGAATTTAAAATGAGAATGATTTTAACGGCGTCTTAGAAGATATGATGGATTGTATTTTATAATTTACTAAGCACCAAGCAGAGTCGTTGAACAGCTGAGAGTCGCTGGGCCTGTCAATAAATCCCCGACATTTTGCTAGACAAATATTAATTACTGTACTCATAAGAGTCCATTACTTGTAGCTGTGACTAGCCCGATGAATCTGTTCTTCATTTTTACGTCTACCTTAATACTATTTATTATTCCTTCTGTGTCTGGGTCTCTAAATTTATCCTATCCCTTCAGTTTCTTCGATCAAAATGTATGCATTTGTCATGTTTCGTATCCTTGGTGCGTGTCACACTCATCATATCCTCCTTTTTCCTTAGAATGTTTGGTCCTTGGCCGTTCTAAAGAATCTATTCAAGTCCGAGACACTGCGTAACATTTTTCATATGGGCCCTAGCTTTGATTTTCTAAAAAAATATGTATGAAATTTGCATTAATGTGATATGAATGCTTTTGCCTGCAAAGCAGAATACCATAATACTAAAACGAAATGCAACATTTTATTGTCACATTGAAATATATACCAGCTTATTATTACTACTTCTTTTAGAATAATTACAAGAAGCAAGTGCTAGGTTACCTATAACTCGGTTCTAAATTCCCGTTCTGGACCACTCATATACGAATCAGAATAGCCATCTCCTGCATCGCAACGTTTAGTTTCATAATATAAATCATTCGTTTAAATATTTTTTATACGTAAGATTTATACAACAGTGAGAGCGCCGATGTTGCTGGAGCAGTACAAAAGACGCCGTCTGTGTGTCTGTGTGTGTGTGTGTGTGTGTGTGGGGCAGCGACTAATTCGCGTACTGTTCGCGCGTCTCGTGTGTTTGTCTGGGGAATCGTCCGAGAGATTGCCGAGTTAGCCCTGTGCTCACTCGCTCACGAGGGCCGCCCAGAAGTCGTTACTGCATGCAAATCTCTTCTTGTCACCGAAACATTAACATTGTCGTGATCATCATCAGACATCGTCTTTGGTAGTAATTCATAGATGTATGTGTATTTCCCAAGTCGCCTCGTTTCCAGTACAATTCAGCAGACTTTGTCCGGGGGTACGTAGTCTTATCAACGACTCTCCTGATTTATATACTAGAATGGCATTTCCGATTCGCAGCGCAAAGAATTGTTTTATAACAGTAATTCAGTGGGGCACTTTCCTCCATGCGAAGCTTCGAAATATTGGCTCAGCTAGACAAGAAATTCTCAGCAAAAATTTTGGGGTTAAAAATTACGGAGATAAAATTTTTGTAGGGATTCATGTTTGATTCTACCAAGACTAGTCTTATTTCGTAGACTTAAATTAACTCCTTTCATCCTTTTCCGTTAAAATGTACGTGCCCTCCGTTTAATGCTATGGCCGTATAGTCTTGCTTTTGAAGACTTCGTATCGTGCGGGCTTATTAAAATTCACAGACATCCATAAACGATTTACCGTCATTGCATTCTTGTTGCTTAGGGTGTGGAAGCCACTAGATTAGTCGTTAGCTTGTATGTGTGCCGACGATCCTAAGATGCCGCACCGCGAGGCTTCCAGCCGTCCGCCAGTTAGATGAAAAGGCTGAACCTCAATGTTCTTTCTTGCACAAACTTCTTTTCATCTCAGGACCTTCCTGTTGCAGTAATTTGAATCTATAGCATTCATCTATACTTGTAAACTTCATCTGAGTAAAGATAATTATAAAAATGGCATTTATTTGTGAGATTTGAGGTTCTCATATCAGTAAGAGTGGAGGTGGCTGTCGTCTAGGATGTGAAGTGTGGTAGATATTTACCATAGTTTCAGAGGAGTTTATTTGCCTCTGTCACCTGGATGATGGAGACAGTAAGCTCCTCCTCACAAGAGAGCCACCTTCAACATACCTATTGTCATAATTTTTCATTACCTTTTGTCTTCTTTGCTTGGTATCTCACTCTACGTGAAGAAAATGTATTGAAGGTATTTGAGAACAGATGCCGAGGAGAATATTTGCATCCAGTAAAAAGAGGGTGGAGGAAATTGCACATTGAGGATCGTGATGTTTTGTCCTCTTCATGACATATTATTCGAGTAATTGGAGACTAATAAAGGCAACATGTGAATTAATTATCTGGCATGGGTTTTCCAGATTATCTGAGTATTTAAGAACTTATAATTAATAATGTATATAACGGACACAGGGAATATTGTGTGGGGTTCAACCAGCATCAAAGCTAAGGTTTTCAAGTTTTAAATTTAATTAGAGACAACGAAGAAACCGCTGTAATTCCCTGTACCTCAACCAAGAATTGCGAGTGACGTAATAAAACATGTATTGGAGTTATGACCTGATATTGCCTTGACATTTTCAAGATGAAGGATAATGCGTCAGATTTACATTGAAGAAGTGGATATAGGATTTAGATCTCAGCTTGTGATAAGATATCCTGTCTCAGGTTTTCATGGATTTCCTTAGTTGCTACAGGCAAAAATCAGGAGTTATTTTCAGGTCAAGACTTTTCTGTTCGTGCTCTTGTGGACTAAATGTTGAATCACCTATTAATTTTAAAACTATATTTAAAGCAGTAATGAACAGACGTGGTTTACCGCAGGCATTGTCAATATTCTACTTTACTTAAAAGTAAAAATGACACAAAATATAAAATTATCTTTCGTAACCTCATTAGCACGACTTCGAATCAGCATCATCGAAAGAATAACTCGTTATACATCGAACGAGAGAAAACATTGGAACCCGTCCATTGGAAGTATTTGGGAGGAAAACGAGGAAGACGGAAGAGTGTCGTGGAGATACAGAGGGTGGCGAAATGAGGAGGATGGAGGATGTTGGCGCCTTGCTGAAATATTTGTCCCAATCTGGAACGACAGACGATGTGAATGTTGGCAGCATTAGTCACCAGCAGTGACGGTAATTACGGGTTAAAATTAGCAGCAGGAGGAGAGGAAAGAGCTATAGAGAGGAACGGACCAGACAGAGTGAATTAGAGAATTAATAGCAGAAGTCTTTTTTGCACAAAATTTTTTTGAGGCTGGTAGGGGTAATGTCTGTCTGCGCAGCAGGCTATGTTCCAAAATGTAGCATATTTACTTTAAGCCTATAAGAAATAAACACAGCCATTACTCCAACACATTTCATTTCACGAACATCTTTCTGCTTAACAGCTCGAAGCCAAAGCTCGTCTAAACAATATTTAAGAATTCAACCCGTACCTCAAAGAAGACGCAAGACTTCATCATCACAGAGACCTACTGACGGAGTTGTTTACACTGAGAGATACAAAATACAAGCGCTATTGATTAAAAAAGCAGGTGGTACATATAGTTACCGCTGGTATTTACAGAGTTGACCTCTTAATTAATATCTGTCTTAAAATATTTAATTTTGGCTTTATTAATAGTTAGAGTGCATATATTATTTAAGTGGCAGTGAGGAGAGAGACATTTGTGAAGTAAATTGTTTGTTGCAAAACGATTCTAAATGAAGTTATTTATATAAACACTAACCTGTATATAGATATGTGTTTACAGTGTATATATATATATAATGTTATGATATCTCTAGCATTCTCTTTCCTTCACAAATGAAGTCCGCCTTAGAAGTTCGAAAATATAGAAATTTATGATAATAATGGTGTTATGCACAGTGGATTATTCTTGTACTAAACGTTACCAGTTGTTTAACGGAGTTGTGTACCAAGTTACAGTAGTTCTTATTTCAGCAGTCTGTAATCCGTTTGAATAATCACATACTTCAGCTGTAGTGTAATGTGGTAGGCTGGTTAAATAATTCACAGTATAACCCTCTTCTTAATGTACACGAGGGCATTCTCACTATATTGTAAGATTATCGATTGGTTAATTAATATTTACCTTCCACCAGAGAGATAGAACCGTGACGTCGACCTTGACGTCGAACATCGAACAAGACCCATTGATTTATTGTTTGGTAATCTGACGTCAATCCGTAGCTTTAGATGTTATATGGCATCCAGTGATGTAGGAAAACTACGAATGGTATGCTAGAATTTGGAAGGAGGTTATCTTCACCTATTTTAAGGTGTTTTGTCGGCATTTGCCCAGACTGAAGGAAGCCACGGAACGCCACCGTCAAGATAAACTGTAAACGGATTACCGATTGAAATCGAGTACATGTGGAGCTTAGTCCTCGTTGACGTCAGTGGAAGAACTGTTTCGATAATATTTTAAAATGATTCGGGATAGTTGCTACTTCTTTGCGGTGTATAATCTTTGTTAATGATCGAAGTTCATAGCAAGTGATCCGTATGATAATACACCATTACCACATGAAATACTGGCACCGACGCGGTGTTGAATGAGACAAGGATAGTCGTGAATCGAAAACACCAAGATATTTGGGGAGCTGCTGTCGATTTTGATGTTATGCTTCTCGTTAACCTGAAGGGACCGAAGCGGATCACAAGAAGAACAAACAAAGCAACATACAGACTTACAAAATGAATTTATAGTCCGAGAATTAAAATATTTCGTTTGTATGCTTGAAGGTTTGTGACGAGGTTTATGCTTATAAATAATTGAAAATAAAAGAAGTACGTATTAATAAAACATAAACACATTAACGTACATAGAATTTTTTGTCGAGTATAATTTAAATATATTATAATATTTGATTATGGTGATAAAATATGTAATGTAGTTGGGAGATGTGATATACATACAAAGTTATAGTTGGTAAACCTGAAGGGCAGAGACCATCTGGAAGATCTGATTAAATTTGGGAGAATGATATAAGTGGCTCTTGAAATGGGGTGTGGAATGGATTCAGTTAACAGATGACTGGATCCAGTTAGGAGATCTTGTTAACATGAAACCAAGGATTCGGTTCCTACAAAAGACGGCGGATTTGATGGTCAGCTGAGCGACTGGAGGTTTCCAGGAACTAGCATGAATTATCCAAGTACTTCATATGTTTATATTTCGCTTGAAATATCATATGAATGACACTATTTCTAACAAATAAACACAGATAGTTGTCTCATTCAGTTCAAAGCTATTGATTAGGCATCGCATTGCAAAGACGAAAGCTTGGTCATAATGTTCTACCCTTGTCACCAAAATGCAGGGCACCATATGTCAATCATAACACTTTGTTACCCATATTAAATAAAATGACTGTTGTTTGCATCCAGTAAAGTAAAAGATGAACTAGGTCTTTACTTGCAAGTTTACTCTGCACAGATGCTTGTTACAGTGGCATCAAGTTATATATCCTTAAGATTAAACCATTTTCCATCAAAGAAAGCGTAATAAAGCAAGTTATATATCCTTAAGATTAAACCACTTTCCATCATAGAAAGCGTAATAAATCAAAGAAGTATGAAAACTAGAAAAAATTAAAACTTGCCACACGTAATAAAGACTGGACCTAAGTAAAATTTCGTACATACGTCTTTTTAGAAAAAGTTTTGAGAACAATGTGGACATGGTTACTGTGGTACTTGTCTGTTGTTTACTCCCTAACATAACTCGCGTATTATTCCATCCTTCCGTGTAATTTTAATTAAAAGGGTTGAATTACCACATGCATATTAAAGGGCAGGCAAGTTGCGAGGCCGGGCGTTAGAACTGAGCAGGCAGGCAGGGGCTTGGCTTGTTGGAGTCAGCTTCATGTCCTAACAGTTGTAACGGACAGCTGTATTACGAGGTGGCTCCAACATCGCCACAGTGGGTGGGGGGAGTAGGTTAGGTACCGCAAAGTTTCTGGACATGATGTTGTACACCTACGTTCCCTCTCGGACTCCCACTTAAATCAGTTATACATCAAATTGCTGTAGGAGAAATGTTTTCAAATGTATATATATGAACAGTTTGAAATTCTCGATTTCCTGATTGTTTAAGTAAAGAAACGTAAGGAGTTTAGTAACCTAAATTCGAAATCTTGGACTAAATGTAAGAAACTGAACAACTTTTAGTACGAAACCAAATTTAATTCACATTCATAAATTAGTGTCACTCTGGAATAAGGCATAAAGTTTGTTTACCGATTGTAGCACAACATTAAAAATTAACTGCAATTCTTAACAAATAGTACAACGGATGTGTCCACTCGCACTAACATGGGGCCCCGGACATTTGTCACCCTTCGATTCGGCTTCTGTATTTGCAGTACGGCCGTGGTCCTCATCTGACTTTCTGGCTAAAGTTTAGGTGTCGACACTCCGGTACAACGTTGAAGCTTTACATGTCAGAATTTCTTAAGGTACACTTGATATGCTACCGAAAAAGTAATATCATGTGATATTTTCTGTGACGTGAACCAAGGTACATTCCCAGCTGAAAAGATGACTACAAAATGCGAGTCCTGCAAGCACGCATTGCTGTCCTAAATTTGTGTGTTTTTGTCTCATTTGCAACGAGTATAATCTGAGATACTGGAAATCTGATCCGTTAAAAACTATTGTACTGATGTAAGATCTGAGGTTTTCACAGCGGTGAGTATGAAGATTTCTGTCTTCTGGGTTGTTGCGCTGCGTAGTCTGGTCGATGTTAACAAACGTTTCAGAGGTCATACTGCCTCCGTCATCAGGGCGATGAATGACCTCTGAAATGTTAGTTAAAATCGACCAGACTACATACCGCAACAACCCAGAAGACAGGAATCTTCTATTGTACTGATAATAACGCTAGAAGCGAATAGTTACATTTGTAAAAGTAGAGAGAGGTAGTAGGGTAATATTAAAATAGGTAATAGGCAAGCAGACTATGAAGCTTTGAATTTAATTTAAGTCAGGAAATGTTTCTTAGTCGGCCTTTTTTCTCACATTGTTTTAGTCTGGGATTATATAAGATAAGAATTATCTTGGCTGGCCATTCACTTACTGAGGACACTGTCCGCTTCTTTGGGATCTGTTGAACGTCTCTGCATGATGGTTTTGCTGTGTTCGCGGTAGTCAGTCTATTCTGTGACAAAGCGACTGTACCACAGGGCGGTAGAGAGCGGTGTATAATTTTTTTGAAACTGGTATTTATGGCCCCAGTAAAACAGATACTCATTACGATTACCATCTGCGCACATCTTCCGACGAGTAGGAGCGGGCGACACTAGAAATGAAGACATTTCGCATGGAACAGCGGTGCCATGAAAATGGAACATATGCAACGCATGCGCATAGATGTTTACGCAAAACTCAATGTATGAATAGAAAAACACTGCATTGTGGTCAGGACAAATGAAATTTAATTGTAAATATGTGAAATTATAATGGCTGTTTAGTTGGGAGCAGTGAACTGACTTTTATTATCGACAGACCTGTATTATTACTTTAGTATGCTAAGTTGTTGTTTTTATTGCTACGCTATCACCCCCTCCGCTTTCAAGCACGTACATAAATAGTATTTAAAAAATTCAAAATGGGCAACGATTGCTTCTTTTAAAATATTAATAAAGGCATATATCTGAAAATAAAAAGGTGTGGTTAAGTATTTGAACTTGGGTGTAGTGGCCTAAAAAGAGAGAAATTACATTGTGTGAGTTCAATCCCCTAATTTGCTAGACTCAAAACTGGATTAGGTTTGAATCCAGGTTAACCAAAGAGCCCAAAGAATATGTTTATCTGTTTTATAATATTTAGTCAAACGACCAAGTCTAAAAGGATAATTTGACACAGAAGAATATGAAATTCTTGCAGAATTTGTTGGGGAAATTTCTTAGAAAGCAGCCTTTACGCAAACCGAGATAAACTGAAGATAATATTAAAAGGGATATCTAACTTGTAAATCATTTGATGGAGCTGGATGTGACTCAGTCTCATGTTGCGGGAAATAGTGTTGAACGTTTGAATTTTGTAACTTCAGATTTATTACATTTTATTATTTTCTGTGATTCTTTTCTGTAATTGGCTCGGTTTGGTTGTTGTGAAATTACAATTATTGTTATTGTTAACTTATTTATTTATTGTTAATTCTATCGACATAATTCACAAAACGTCCGACACTTTTACTTATCTGTGCTTATTTACCGACTTAGGATTGCCATACCGCTGTCGGTTTCCGCTTAAAAGATTATAACAATGATGTAAACGGAACAAAGTAACCGCGCTTTTGTCTAGACCAAACTCAGGACACTTAAGAGCTTCCCATAATTTTGCGTTCCACACACAGCCTTTGGTTGTAGTAGGTACGATGATTCCGACGAGGACTTAACACAAAATCCACTACATCCCAAATTACAAGTTTACTCTAACATCTAAGTAACATCATACAGTAAAGGTGACAGTTATTCAGAAATGATCATTTTTTATGTTATCCAAAGGTTTAGTATCTATCGTGTTTACAATAACTCGCTACTGGATCATGTCCTGAGCCTAATGAATCCAATCAGTACTGTTACACCACATGCATTTATTATAAATTTCAATTTTACAATATAATCTGCGTCTAGATCTCCATAACTGGTCAGTTTTCTTGAAGTTTTCCAACTAAACTGCTGCAAGTGTATTACGCCTCGCTCTTACATGTTTAATTACGCCCATGTCATCTGCTTTGATTGATCACCGTAAGAATATTTAGCGAAGAGTAGACATTCAAATCATGAATCTGCCCGTTGTCTAATTTTCTCCTCCTTCTCGTTCTTTCACTCTTGAGCCCAACCCTTGGCACCCAGGTCTCAGGAGTTCGTGGTCATGTGTTCCTTGGTTGTAGCGTTCTTCTCTCTTTCGTTGCCGATGTGTCAGAGACACGTCTGCAACTACCTGTGTTCTTTCTTCAGGGTGAGAGACGAAGTTTTATTTGAATGAAACAAGTTAAAAATTATATTATTGTGATTTTGGTGGCTAGGAGTTAATATGAGAGGTAGACTTTATTTTTAAGCTTCAGAGAAGTGTGTAATTTGGCGAAAAATACACATTTATTTATCCATGTTGAGAAATTATTGTCATGCTCATGAGTGATTGACCTTCATTTCGAATCGCTTTAGTTCGACGGAAGAGACTGTACTCAATGAGGTGCTTCCTTCTTTTACTCAGTTTCTCAAACAAAAAATCCGTGGAAGTAAATTTAAATAACTAAGATTGCCTTTTCCAAAACTGTTCATCACATTCGTGTGTCTTTCTCGCCACTACATGAAGTTTGGAGAACTATATGTCTTGTGGCAATGATTCACAACAACACAATTATATTGATTATTGGTCGTTGATTTAGGCGTGCGTACACTACGCTTATAGTTCAGAATGTAATCCGAAACCCCTGTGTATTTGATCTGTATGTTAATCACTGTTTCAAAATACTTCCAGAATGTCGTGTTCTTAAAATATTTCCAAGACTATGGACAATGTTTAACATAATTTCTGAGTTATGACTTCTCTAGATTCATATGTGATTTTAAATAACCTAAGAATGGATGTGTACTTCTATGTGCGTTCAAAATTATATATCTAAAAATATCTACAGTTGGTGAATCAGTATACTTCAGAAATTACAATTGAGTAATTCCTTTTTACAAGCAGAGAATATGTACCAAAATTTTATGATATTTATTTTTGCTTATCATATATTCGACACAATTTCTCGTTTCCACCACTACTTATTTGTGTCACGACAGTGAAGCCTACAGTTACAAAGCAGCGTGGAAAATAGAAGAAACATCATATAGTATTGCAACCCAATAAATGGTTCTTGTCTGTGTTTGTAATCCATATTGCTGTAGACAACTTTGGAAAGAGAGAGAGAGAGAGAGAGAGAGCTGGTCCCCGTTATATAGAATGTAGCCATGCTGTTGTGGTTTTAAACCACGTCCACTGATGATGACTAGGAAGATGATGATGATGATGATGATTACGATAGAGGACTAGTAGTAACTATGCTTGAATGTTTTAATAGCCAGGAGCTATGGATTCCTTTGTTTGAATTACCATGCGCTATTCCACACGGCTACTGTTCGTTCGTTGGCTTCATCTCCGTCCGTTCCTCTTGCTGGGCTAAATGTCCGCCTTCTAGACTTTGTTCCCACTCTCCCGTCGTACTTGCAAAGCATGCGAGTTGCATACCCCTTCAGACGTTAGCCGCTGGACCGTGACTGCGATGCTGCACAGCTAGGGTTCCTGCTCTTTACAAGATCAATAACAGATAACTTACAAGTTTATT
This sequence comes from Zootermopsis nevadensis, assembly GCF_000696155.1. Next base: position 44,079 of record NW_019059700.1, on the reverse strand, counting down.
TTATATGCCGTATCTGTTTCTTAAGTGGAATATTTTTGAAACGATTCTTGAAATGGCAAGACAAATAATGTAGTTGGATATAAATCAATATTGCTATTAGCGATTATGGTCTTCTGGGATGTAACGCCATGTTGTCTTGTAGGTGGTTAGCAACGCTTCAAAAGATTGTGTCACTTAAATTATAAAGATGGAGGAGACTCGGTTCTCCGGAAGTGTGCTAACCATTTACGATACTATACGGCGCGACAGTTTAGAATACAGTCTACATTTTCACCGCTGTGATAACCTCATATATTATACAATATTGCTAAAATATAAGTTAAATGAAATAGCGTTTAGACCAATGGGTGGAGCCACTCTAAAACTAGTTACCGGCTTTAGAGAATGGATTTAACACTTCTGTCTTAATGGTATCAAGGTACAAGTGATATCGGCTAATGAACACACTGTATTTATTGTAGCTCAGTGTCTAACAAGTGCGTTTGTTGCGTGTTTGTATTCATCTGTAGTATTACTTTTTAACTATTACGAAAAGAATGTCTCTTATTAAGAAGTACAAAATGTTTGCATTTTTTTGTTACATATACAATATTTTTGAACAGGATGTTGTGGGTATTACTCAGATGTGTACTAATACGTTATGTAGCATTTGTTTCTAAGATGTCATGCCTTTCATAGAAATGAAAATTTCAGCTTGGTGTAATGTGTTTCGTTGGATTGTCACCATGGAGCAGTTAACCTGATAGTCGATAAGCAAGTCAGATTCCAGTTTTTATGGAATTCGAAGATTTATAGAGACCATCACAGATCATGGCCCCGAGCCAAAAAAACCAGTCCACCTCCTTCTACTTGGTTTCCTTAAGATCTGCTTTAATATTGTCCTCCCGTCTATGCAAAGATCGTCCAAATGATTCCTCCCATTCAGGCATTTCAACTAGATCTTTTGTACGCATTTATTGTTTCTCTGATGTGATCTGGAGTGCCACGAACCAAGATTTAATACTGTTAAAAAACTTTTGATGCATAAAATGGTTATAAAATTTAATTGAAATCACGATTTGGATGTACCGGTTATAATCGAAATTACTTCCACCGGCAGCTCTGATATAAGCCTAAATCCAACACTAAACGTAATCGAAATATGATCAATCTTTTCTAAACGAAAAGTTGAAACATGCGGACAGACAAAAACGACTTCCTAATTATATATTATTTCAGTCACTTCTTAAAGTATAGAAATTTTAAATAGAAAGTTATTCAATTCAATTCAATTCATTTATGTTAATATAATAATATTTCAGCGAGTGATGATGTATTGTTCACACATAAAATAAAAATTTGTGGTACCAGTTTGTAGAATATGAAGCATGTGGACGTGATGACATATCGGAACTTATTTTCTGTTTCCCTTTTGGGAGTGACCCCCTGACCTTGTAAATTTGTGCTCTGGATGTTACCATTCATCTAAACAAGTCGCAGAATAGATTATATTTCTTGTAGCATTACAAGACGTACGGGCTTAACTCTGTTGCTGAAAATTAGATTACATTTATGCAGTTTCCGAAATCAGTGCACGTCTCAATTTGACAGAGTCCACAAAATAAAATATTCTCCGCATCATTTGTACCTTATTTATTGTGTGGTAGTAATTAGAATAAATATCGTTTGGTGCATAAGAAATGTTTTTGAACTGAATTGAATTGTTACACGCATTAATGTTGCTGCCGAACAAAATAGACATGTCGAGTGTGTGTTGCTGACTTAAATGATTAACTGAAATAAAAGTTCCTAATTTCAATTTAATTTTAATTTTAGAGACGAAAAAAATAGACTAGTTTCAAGAAATGTAATATTCGTCTATAATGATAATAAAATATCTAACAGGATTCAATGTGCGCGAATATAATTTTCATAGTTTTAATGAGATATTTAGAGGGAAATAGACAGATATGACAATAAGCATGTTTATATTGAAATACGATATTAATTTTGTAATAATATCCAATATTTGATTGAGAGACACGGTTGACTGAGTCGGATACCCGAGTATTGAACTCAACATTTAAGCTGTAAAAGTGCCATGAAATACAGACCTGCATGTTCAAAGTTATCAATTATTATATTAAAACAAAGAACAGTTCACCTAAAGCAGTGATCGCGGAAGGGTATTTAAATACGCATGCTTTACATTCGAAGGTAGAGTAGTTTTATTATATGAGAGAATGAAGTCGATTTTAATTTGATTGATATCGAGATATATTAGCAGCTGGTTTGACAATTACGAATTTCATTTGTACACTGCGTGGTGTGGGAAGCTCTAGGGAGTTGAGACAGTTATAGCCCTTAGGCCCCGTATCGACTATATTTTGTTTGTTCAATTCATAGCCACCGAATAAGTTTATATTCAGTTGAGCCAACGTACACTGGTTGTACACATCGGCTTCTTCACGTACAAAGAAAAAGAAAAAGAAGCACTGACCAGTGAGATAGTCATCTCAATAATTTAAAAGCTTTAGATAGGTAATTTATATTTACATATACGCAAGTTTTCTAAATATTAGGTTTTTTCCCCTGTTTATATTCTGTAGTGTTTCATTTTGGATCTCTGATTGTGTCTGATGTTGTGTTTGTCTTTGATTAGTATTATTTCTTATCGTATATGCCATCTGTATAATGTAATGTTATCATTAACTGCTGTTTTGTGCTTGGCTGTAATTGGCCTTCATTAGCTATTGTCAGGTACATAAATACATGAATTGAAATGAATTTTCATAATTAGTAGTTATTAGATTAAGATTGGCTGCTATTTACATTGATTGGTTGCTCGAAACAAGAAAATTGCACAGATTTTTTATAGGGAAATCTCGTGAAAATCGTTTAGTTGGAAGGCAGAAATTGAGATGGTGTAATAATATTAAAATTGAACTTAGGTAAATTAGTTATGAGACTGTTGCTGGATTGAAACGACTCATTGTCTGGTCTAGTAGTGTTATTTGTGCTGAATCGTCCACTCCGAACTACTTTTCATAGGTCTGTAGTCAGTTATTCAGGCACTTGGCTGGATTCATACTTAGGTTAGGTTGCTAGTTGATTTCCGTGTTTGCTAAGAATAATTACGAAAAATTGTCTAGATCAACTGATTGTTAAACTGAAAGTGATAGGTCACAGTAAAAACGCCCTATGGTCTGAATTCTTAACACTTTATGTGGACAACCAGTAATTATTTAGCAAGTTATTTATATATTTAAATGATAATAAACGAAGATATAAGTTATATTGCTATTTCATAATCGCGAAAGTTATTACATATTTTACACAAAAGCTGTAAATCTGGTAAAATTTTTCCGAACATGAAAGTGCTTGAAAAAAGATGATGAAGGAAATATTTACGTAATGTGATTTTACCAGTGACCTCTCTTAACGTTTCATTTTAATGTGTATATAAATGCATATTAAATCAAATATTCTTATGAAACAAATATTTATTATTATTTATGGTGCATATTTAGACTATGTTTAGCTGATTGGACTAAGAGAGAATATCAACTTTGTTTCCAGTAAAAGAATAGTATAAAATAACGTTCAGACATTTATATATATATATATATATATATAGTGCTGCGTTCCTACTAAGTAAGCCTCTCTGAGTCTTTACCGCCGGTTCTTTATATTTTTTAATTATGGTAATCATCTAACAAGTTTCTTTAGCTGTAAGACATTTTAGTGTATTGCGCCACAGTGCGTGTGTTTAGACGGTCGGTCATGTTGACGACAAACACTGAAATTCAAGTTATAAGTCGGGACTCGAACCTAATATTCTTCGCACCTCAGAGAACAAAATCACTGACATAAAATGTATTTGATTCATTGTAAACATTAAATCTGTGTGACCTGCAGAATATATAGCATTCAAGATACGAAAAATACAGCATATAAAAAATATGAGGCGGCCAGTGTAGGATCAGTTAAAAGTACCGTCTAAAACTTTCTCCAAACTTTTCCGTAAGTAAGGTAGTAAGCCTTTGGTGGGCGTGCAGGGAGGAGCTGTTGCGCTTGCGTAGATATATAGGCCTGTGTATGGAGGAGGTGGTAGCGTCCCGACGTTGAGTGAGTCTGCGAGTCGCGGGCATCGTGGGCATGGACGTCCCACGCCGGACTTCTACGTCGTGTTGCCACGCAGAAAAGAAATATCGCCCTTATTGTAATTGTGGCTCCTCCGCCCAACACTCAAATATGTACCCCAATAATTGTTGGGCCGGAGTGGAATAGTACATGCTTACATCTGGTAAAATAGGAGAAATATCGTACGATTAGTAGTAAAATTATAATATTTGTCTCTGAAGTTAATACCGATCCTTTATCGATTTTTAAGTCAGTAGATGGGCTCATCGCGCCAAACGTTCTTGAAGTATAATTTCCAAGGCCCAAACTTTGTCGCTGGAGTCACGAGTAAAGAAAGCAAGTTTGAAACTTAACAATTTTACATATGCCATTACCATTTACAATTAGATTATATGTATGGGGAAGAATTTATACATAAATTGAGTCCGCTCTATTACTACTACTACTACTACTACTACTACTACTACTACTACTGCTGCTGCTGCTGCTGCTGCTGCTACTTATTGCTAATTATAACAAAATAATATAGTAAAATCATCTCGGTCGATCAGCAGCGTCAGTTCGGAGCAGGCTTCAAGTCATACAAATAATCTGCTCCCTGCTGTAATTTTGAAAATTAACCCACCATTATTCCACAGGATTTAATTACTGTTTATATACTTAATAAAGAATAATTTGACACGTGACTGTCTCCACGGGACAGAAACCTTTTTGAGAACATTTTGGGCGCTTAGGTACGCAAGCAAAAGGTTTCCCGAAGGTATTTTATCGTTATCAAAAAAGCCCGTCTCTGTACCTTATCCTCATTCAGACGAATTCAGACCACATGTCATACCATGTAACTTTGAGGTCCATTTTAATATTCTTTCCATCTACACCTAGATCTTACAAATGGTCTAATACTTTCAGGTTTTGTGATCAAAAACTTGCATACGTTTCAGTATCTCCAGCCTATCCCATCTTTATTTATTTTACTACGCTAATAGTTTGTGGTGAAACACGCAAATAATGAAGACCGTCATTACATAGTTGGGTAATTGTTTGTGGAAGTACTTCTTGGGTGTAATTGTATCTGTCTGTATCGCTGTCTGTGCTTCTATGTAAAGAGCAGGAATTCTTGAGTGTCATTGCTTTTCAGTTACGCTGTTATAGTGTCGGTTTATGATACGTATTCAGTGCAGTGGTGATAAATTAAGATTCGTCAGTTAGGAGCGCCATTTTAATGTGTTACCTATATGAAGATTGATTACCATGATTCATTTAACATTTCATTCTTAGCCTCCAAAAATGAGGGCTGAAATTCTGTCTCCCTAACAGTTCTGATTTGAAACATTCGGGCAGTCAAACACAACGGAGAATATGTTTTATTATAAGTTTAAGTTTTGGTTTTATGAAAAACTTTATTAGCGCTATTGGTCTACAATAGGCTTCACGCCTTACGTGCCTGTCGGAGAAGTTGACGCTAAGGATCGGCGAATCTGTAATTCTGCAAATCGTATGCCCAATAGCCAGTGCAATTTAAAAACGGTTCTTATTATCTGTTAATAATTAAATCGTATTTAATTTTACTCCTATAAAATCTGCCAAACCGTAAATAGTAAATATGTATTTAAGTATAATAATTTGTCGGTGAGAGTGGGTGTCTTTTACCGGGCGATGAAAATAAATTACATAATTTCAAACATTTTTAAATACGAGTCTACCTTATTTTAACCCCTTCTGGTACAAGTTGATATTCTAAAAGCCAAAGATCATTATGTTGACTGACTTCATTTATTTAAGAGCCAGTCCATTAAATTGACGTTTAATAATTGTTCTGATAAATTAGTCCGAAATTAGATTCAAGTCCTCTAAACGAGGTTTATCAGGACTCAGTGACTACTGAGGGCCGCTTAAAAAAAGACGACAGTTCCGGGGGCCATCACATGGGTGGCGAAAATCATGGCTGCCTACTTTTAGAAATTCCATGCTTAATCTTAAATTTTGTTCCTGTATTTCCCATAAGTTCACACGCGCAAACATTAATTTCACTGAAACACATTTAAATTTTATTTAATTAAAATATAAAACAGCGTTACATAAGTAATTATTAAACATGCACTTGGAACTTAAAATTTATTAAAATTAGAACATTCTTATCGCAAATCGCGCATAATTTGAGAAATGAGTTGGCCGCATAAAATATCGAATATGGCAGAGAATTTGACCCCTGACACCTCTGAAGGTGTGAACATCGTGTTCTGACCGGATAGTCTACAGTATGAAAACAATGAACCGTCTGGGTCTCCAGGTGTTTGAAATACATCCATATAGTGTGTAAATCCCTGGTGTGGAGTTCTCCTTGTGCAATTAATATTTATTAAACTCAACGAAGAATAGGATGTGATGGAAAACCATTAGTGCCGTCAATATAAAGACCCATCTTTGGATCCGAAGTGACAAGTCACGTACTGGACGGAATGTTAAATTGAACAGCACTAAAACTGTGATTCGGTGAAGTCTTCTCGGGCGATTAGCTATGCCATCGTCTCATACAGACACGTCTTGTCTCGAGAGAGGCGTCGCCACGCGTGTACACTATTTGATTACCAATAAGGATTAATACTTCGCTAGGAGTATATGAACACGTGTAACTAAAACGACAGGTGAGGATATGACGATTATGAAGATTTGCTTGATAAGTTTCGAACTGGTTTTATCTCATTGCATTGTGGTCCATTATGTGTTTAAGATATTAGATAATTCGTATGAACTCTAAAATAGAATACGATAATATAATGCCGTTTTATCATTTGTATTTGTTTTAGAAATCGTCAAATGTTTTGTTCATCCAAAAGTTTTGTTTGTGATTCTACCCTAGCGCAATAAATAATTACTTAACAAAGATGAATCGATTGACAAGAGAAACATTGTATTGAATAAAAATAAATAATGGCACTTAAGTAACAATATTGTAATTAATTTAATAATTTCTGAAAGAAGAATGCGAAAAATATGAGTTCAGACCTGAATAGAGAAAATTCCAGTTTTGAGATCAAAATTGTGAGCACATAATAAAGATGTCATAAGGCAACTTTATGGAGTGTTCCGTGTGAGTGTAGCCTGTAACTGTGAAATGTGTGTACAGTGGAACCAAATTAGTGGCATGTAACAATCCCCATATGACCACACACAGCATTCAGCTGATATCAGAGTCGCCTGCCTTTGCTGACGTTGGGCACTGCTAATGAAAAGCGACGTTTCTGTATTAATGACTTCCACTGTTTCAGTAATTTAATTGATTAATTAAAATAAAACGCGCTTTTGAAACGTATATTTTCTCGTCTTTTCGATTAATTTGAACGTAAAAATTATCTGGTACAATACTCGAATTTTTAAGCTGAACGTTACTCTCTCGCCCACTTAGGAAAAATGGCTTTCGAGCAATCATATTTTTACGGAATTTTTAAAAAATAGAATCCTGTGTGTTTTGGCATGGTCCTAAAATCTCGCCTGCTCTGCCCCTCATAGATCCACCCAGATCTCAACCTCCACCCCACCTTCACTTTCCACCCCGTGCTCCCGAGCCAACAAAGCAAGTGACTCGAACTAGAATCTATTAAGAGGATTAACTCTCGATGAAGCCAACATTTTCAGACCTTCTCCACCCTTACCCCAGCCACACATATACGTATAGAGAGTGAGAGAGAAGGAAAGAAAGACAGAGACAGAAAGAGACGTATCCTCCTAAGCGAGCCAGCAGTAAAGAGCTACCACCCTGATTTTTCTTTAATTTGCGAGGCAAGAGTTAACGGAAAACCCTGTCTAGCGTACCTAATCTGGGAAGTGACCGAAAGGCTGTTTGGCGGTGCTATGTAGTAGTAATTCCCATGTATATGTAGTATTAACGTATGTACGTACATACTAGTTTGGTATATGCTTGCCTCTATACAGAATTCGTAGAGGTTTGAAATTTATTTCCTATGTGATATGATGAAAACCTCTTGCACGTACGCCAGATCTAGACGTTGGCCGCGTAGTAATCATACGGATCTTAAAACCCTCGAAATATTGAGTTCTTCTCTTTGTAAGAATATGTAAAAGGAAAAACGTTTCAACTGTGTGTAACTGGCATGACTTAATCAAATCTAACGGCAGCACTTGCCATTCGTTTTCTTTCCTACGAAATTCTACTTTTCTGAAGCGAAATTTTGTAATTATTCCATCTATTATTGGTTTTAAAATTGTCTGTATAATTTTCTATTCATGGGGGTCGCTAATCTGCTAAGTATGTTTTGCGATAAATAAAAGGAGACAAAAACCAAATATAAGTAGCAAAATGGCCAGTCACAGTTCAAACTGAGACCAAAATACAGAGCTTGGCATGTATAATCATTTATCTCTTAATTATGAATGTAGCTTATATTAATTATTTTGCGATGTTTAATACTAAATTAATAGCTCGGTAATTTAATTGGTGGCTTACAAGGATTAAAAGGTTTTCTGGGTATAACACAAAAGGGGGCTTACTGCACAGATTTCTAGTCTTACAAATCGTATACCAATATTAAATTTAAAGTAATATAAGTTTATTTAATGCATATTAGTTTCCTACGTAAGTGCAGATACACTTTCCATAAAACTTTCCAGATATGCCCTCGAAATTTGGAGCCGTCTTATTGATTTTAATCTCCTTACACACAAGAATGTGTTACGTATAACTTGTAGGAATGATTACAATTAATCTCTATACCAAATTTCGCATGTCTGGCTTTAGTTTTTCATAGCTAACACTGTCAAACTGAAAGCTAAAAAAAATCTTTACACGCTGCCATGTTGTTTTATATGATAATCAATTATCTTACCAGAATATGTGTGTTTTTAAAGGTGTACCACCTTACAAAATTTCAGTTCTGCCCCTTATTATTGGTTACAGGAAATTATGAAGTACAAAGTTGATGTGTTAGCCAGGGAATAACGTTCATATAAAACTTCGTAAAAATCAGTCACTCACAATTTTAAAGTAATGACACAGACAGAAAGGTGAATTAAAAAAAGAAAGTAGCCTAAAAAATCAGCGTGAAATTCATGATAAAGTAATATTTTAGAACGTGACAAAAATCAACGAGAAAAAAAGAAAATCCATCCTTTATCAATTCATAACATCGTCCCGGGCGTTTTGAGGGATAGGTTAGTTTTTAAACCTCATACTAAACTTTCTTCAGGTAATTTGAAGTTATTCACTCGAATTTAGTGCTTAGTTTAGACACTTGCGATTTAACATAGCTATATTTATAGATAGTCTTTACAAGTGTACATGGTGATCTGTAACGCCCTGCTACCTCAGTTCAATAAGAAGGCAACACATCCCGTGTGAAAATGTAGGTCATACGTTTAAGAAGGTCAATAAAATCTTTATTTATGACTTGTGGCTATTGCGTATGTCTTGATATGTGAGAAATTGATGATGTGCAGCAAAAATCTTGTGAATCTTAAATCAGTAATTTATTGACGCTAGTTTTCATGTCTTAAAGAGTTTTCTCGATTATGCTTATTGACATCAGTTTTCACGAAATTGATTGGGATTTTTATGACGTTTTCGGAGTAGCAACAGTAGCAGAAGGCGAAGTTGGTGTAATCCTCAGTGCTTGCACTTACTCTCCCCACCCCCTCCTCTTCAGAATCAATAGCTTGCTTGCTTGCTTGGAGCCTAAGCTAGCTTCTCCGCCCGCCCGTCTCTAAACTGTCTCTGTCACTCTCGTAGCCCGGTAGGCAGTGCTTCGTCCACCCTGATTCAATCTCTCTCTCTCATTCCCTCCCCTTGTAATGCCAGGGTCCCACACACACATACACACACACCCGCAAAGTGCGCCCGACGTCGGATACGAACAGACGTGCAAACCCAGAGCTCCGAACTACCGGACAGCCGCCGGTTGGTTCCTTCACTTACCGGTACCGCCGTCCCACCGCCGTCGCCGACGACGTTGGGATCCTGCTGAGGCTCCCGAACCCTCTTCCCTTGTCTCGCCTGAACTTCCAGTACCACAGCGTGGAAGCAAGGCTCTCTACCATAGTTGGGGAGAGGTGCTCAGCAGGCAGACGCTATAGCTAGCTAGTTCTCTCTAGATATTCTCCTCCCCAATTCGGGTTACTTCGGCAGTGTTCGGCTGTAGTCGTAGGCGCGTCGCGGCGCGGTCCGGACGATTATAGGACCACCACCACGACGACGTCGAAGTCCAACGTCCACCGGTAGTAGCAGCAACCAGCAAGCAACTTGATCAGAGGAAGACGATCAAGG
>NW_019059700.1:8122-33462 GCF_000696155.1 Zootermopsis nevadensis | reverse complement strand
GACGGAGAATAAGTGCCCGGTTCAGGTGCTATTTAGGCGGCGAGAAACAAACTTACTTTTTGATGGGATTTAGTTAGTTGTTTGACGAGGAGTGGGAGACAATCCATTCCCTTTCATTCTCTCTTGCTTTCTGAAGAAAAGTTAAGTTGTTGAGAAGGTTTTCGAAAATTTGCCCTCTTGTTGGTTGAGGCCGCTGTAGTTTGAGTTGTAGCAATAGCAAAGCGTACAACTTTGTTCCAAGTCTCTTCTTTTGACTCGAGTAACTCCCCAGCAACCCCACCCCTACTCTTCCTCAACTTTACCACTTGTTCTTCTTGTTCCTCAACTACCAACACTACCTCCAACAACCACACCACACCCCTCCTGAGTTACTCTTTCTTACTGGGAGTCAATATGGGAGGCCAACTTTGCAGTTTCGGTTGCTCTTAAGTTTATGACAGTTTTGAAAACTTTTTTCCATCCCTCCCCCTCTTCGTACCTCCCTCCCCGCTACTCTTATATAGCTTTTCTTCTTTTACATCAAAGTAAGTTAGTGGTATTCATACTTCTTTTCCCCCTCTTCTGGTAACTAACCCACTCCTGCGCAACCAAGGTTTTCTTTGGCTTTTGGTTAATGTCTAACAGAAACTTCATGGCTTAATCAGTACTCCGGTTAACTTTGCTTCGTGTGTGGTTAAGATATATTGAAGACAACTTGAAGATATTCTCCACTTGGTGATACAGTGATGTTCCTGCGTAGTTCCGCTGTTTCGAGCATCGGCTCGTGTTTAGTAGTGAAAAATTACTGATTTCTGATGTGAAAGTACACCCCAGTTGCGGGATGATACTACTTAAAGATTTCGGTAAGATACATTATAAGTTGACGACAGTTTGTGGAGGTTTGATAGACAGGCGTAAATTCCTGTCACCGTTCTCCGTTTAACGGAATTTCTGACTGCATTTAAAGTCTATCTGTAGCAGTTAGTTTTATGGTAGCGATTATTCTTAGTTGTGAAACTTGAATGATGTTAAAGCAGGCGCGCAATGCTTTGTCGGAAGCAAATACTTTGTGGACACTTAATGCCGCCAGGCCCGTCGCTCCGATCCGCGCGCTCTTCGACGCTGCCTCTCGCTGGGTGCGCGCCTTTGAAAACGTCTGCAGCAAACGGACAATTAACAACACCGATGTGCTTATTTTAACAAATATAATCTAACCGTATGTTTTAATTCAGTCTAACGAAACATCCATATTCAATTAAATAAATACTAAGAGACATATTTCGTTAATAACTAGTCACAACTTACGAATCATAAGAATAAATAACTGTCAAGGATAAAAATTTGGTAACCGTGTAGTTAATAAATGTTTGTGTCGTACTTGAATCTCTTCGAAAATGAAATATATTTTTAATTAGTATAGATTCCGATAGTTCTTTTTCAATTAGACACATTTCTTTGTCTTACGGGAACTTTGATGTAGTGCCTTCAAATTACTGCACTGTTCTTGAATTATAAATTGAATGCTAAATTATTTATAAGCATTAACGGAAACCACTTTAAGCTGGGCGCTATGTATAGGACCTACTTAAAATAAGGAACCCAGAGAGGGGTAAGAAATGAGAAGCAATAATGAAAGCGAGAAATCAATAGCAAGGACTCCGGTCCTTAATTCTTCAACCCCTTCCCCCTTTCATCTTTACCCTTACATCCCTTTGGTGACTGCAGAAGGGCTGGGTGTGAGGAATTGGGAGTTTGGAAGGGGTGGCGAGGAGGTTTTCCCTCTCGAGTCTGATTGTAATCTGTGACATCTGCAATCCTGCATCAAGAATGGTAATGGCGCTCTTTATCGCGTAATGAAGAAGGTGAAGGGATGAGGTTCTCGGGGGTGGGGGGCGTTTGAAGGACCTCAGGCGAGTGTTTGCTCGCAAGGTTCTTCACACACAGCAGTCTCTTAATTTCTTTGCATCTTCGTGTGACTTTTTTCTTCCTACTTCAGGGAGGTGAGCGTTGGTAAACGTGACAAATCAAAAGAAAAGACAAATTTTTATCGGAACGTGGAAGACAACTGCGTCCCTTGATAGCCGTATGTATTTTCTGAGAACAAGTTGTAGATTGCATTTTCCTCACGGCTGTCAAGTACGTAGATAACGAAGGATATTAGCATACACAAGTTCCATCTGACTACAGAGGTGCCCAGCGGCATAAAGACGTTTTGGGTTCGTTTGTTAATAGTGACCATTTGTCGTTTTCAGCGTGTGCTTCGCTTATATTTAACGATTTCAGGACACTGAGATTTAAATCTTAGCTTCACAAATAGCAATTTGTGCTTTATTTGTACTTATTCGGTCAGTATTTTTCAGTAGTCTGACGTACCACCAGACATTCTCTGTTCTAGTAGGTATTATCGACATTGGAATTGAACAGAAGGGAGCGTTTACTTGTAGTACTACAAATACTCACCTCGTAGTTTCCATTACATCAATTCCAAACGAGGTTCCCTTATTGTAAGAGCCTCATTCTGTGAAGGTGGACAAAGAACGGTGTATCCAAATCAGTTTCCATTATCTAATACTCAGTGACGGTACCGGAATTCATAACAAATAAATGTAACTAATAGATTAAAACATTAAGACATTAATAATATAATAATAGTAATGATTAAATAATTTAATTTTTATTTCAGTATGCTGCTTCAACAGCCAAATAACCAATTTCACATACAGCACAAAATAAATTTAAAAATACTGCCATTATAATAATATTATACACAAAATATAAATAATTACTTAATTATACTATACGAAATAAAGTAATAAATGGTTACAAACAAATTATTATTTTAAAATTAATGAAGTGTAACGAATGTTAACTAAATATATTTATGTATTTCAAATAGTTTTTTTTTGGCAGATGTGCGTCTAAGGAAGGGGTAGCTTTTACGTAAGAAGGCAGTAATAACAACACTAATAATACCACCAATAATATGGACATAAGATTGTAACTTTTCTTTTTAAATCGCAACAAACAGTGAAACATTCTTACATACTAAGAAGTAATTGCGGCAAATGGTGTTTTTATTCTTTGGTCCACGCATCAGACAAATTTAATTTTTCGGGAACTGTCAGTTATTAAGAACTTTTCTTTCTGTAGAAATATTCTACCGAAGCAATTTATTATTACATGAATGTAATTATTCAGCACCGTTACAGCGACTTTTGTACGAACTCTCAACCTAGATGGATACTTCACTTAGACAGTACGAAATATGACATCTTACCGTCCGATGAAGCATCTACAAGTGCAATGTTGGTACGTTAATAAATTTGCAATACGTGACATACTTTCTTTATTAAGGCAAACAATAAGATGTAATATTGTTCATGGTTTGTGCACCTTTGTCTGATGCATGGGTTCGTGTGATAAAAATGAGGAATCACTAAAATGATAATACAGTAATTTCTTATGTTGCATGGACCCAAATGTTAATTTAAAATTATTTAGTTTCCACATAATTCTTAACTTAAATTTATGCCAGTGTAGGGTTCATGGATATAATTTGTTCTCCGTAAAACGAATTGGGTAGAACGTCAAAGCCTGTAATACGATTTTAGCACAAAATGAACGGTTTTCTGTTATCATAATTTAATAATCGAAACAATTACTTATTTACAATGTCTATATCGCAGATTTATGTATTAGTTTGTAAATAATTTCTAAAATTATTATTGAGAGATGAGAAGCAATACCTAATGAATTATTATATCGCCAAGAGAGACGAGAAATACATACACAATTTTCGTCGAAGTAGTTGACATTGATTGACTACGTCAGATACCTAGCGTAGATTGATAATATTAAAATTGATATAGATATAATATTTTATGGTGTGAACTAGTTTCAACTTGGTCAAGATAGGGTTCAGTCGCGAATGTGGCAACGAACTGGAATTTATTGACCGGTTGAGCGACTAGTAGCTTTCAACAATATTATGAATTCAGATAGTTACATAATTCATTAGTAGTCTTATGTTAAATAACTTTAATCCTGACACTTTATGTGGTGGTTATACACTTATTTGATTCTTCGTTGTTGGTTTAAATAAGGAAGATGGAGTTAAAGGTTTCTTGACTAGGGCAGAAGTGCGCATGGTGTACTTATATTATTGGTAGCTTTATATGAACTAAGGAAACTCTTGAGTAATAAAACTCGTCTTTGAATAGAATCCGTGATTTGTCACTCAGAAATACGCGTAATCTCTAAGTTTTTATGCCTTGAGAAGACGATTTTGTATCGATACATTCACTTCTATCCTCGAACCTATTAAAAAGTATGTATTTTCTGTTAAAACACATTTACCTTTTACAGTGACCCTATGCAACATTACAAGTTCTGTATAATGCGAGAACCACGAACAACAAATGTGTTGTTGGTGCACTGTGAAGTCTACAACACAGATAGCATTTAAAGAGGCAGAATACGGTTAGTTCAAAATGAACAAAAATGTGTCTTTAGTTGTCAGTAAAATGTTTTCATATTTCAAACGAATGCAGTTTGAGTGCTTACTGTGTTAACACACACCGTGCGCTTCCATGTGATCATACAATCGCAGATTCGTATTTCGTGTATAAGTCTTCATGTAGAAATGTATTGGGTCACGTATTCGTGACTTCTGTAATTAAGTTCATATGATGAGACTAGATGCAATGGGAATACGTTCATGACTAGTTTCCGAAAGAAGGTTGCAGCGGAATTATTGGTGGTGTGTTAGAATTGAACACCTTTGTCCTATTGTGATCAACATAGACACGTAGGAAACAATAGTAGTAAAAATTTTAAATAATAATCAGTGACACTATGATGTACAATAAGTTAGGATTAGGAGATTTTTTTGCTTTGTCTCGTACATTCTACGGTCGCTCAAGATACTCAGTGTGCAGATCCAATTTTGGAAGTGTGTAGAAGTGAAATAAATATTTTTGATAGTGTAATTTTATCATGTTACGTTCACAAGACTGTACAGATTTGGGTTAATACACTTTATTTTTGCCATATTGCCTGTAAAGTAAATGCACAGGTGAACACAATAATATAAATATTAATTTTAAAAGGATTGATTACCTAGAAATTCATTGCCTTTGTCATGGTTTCTTTACAGTCACATTGTTGTCTTTACCGCCGAAAATAGAACAAATTTTACATGGTATAAAATATTTATTCAAATGTGAGCTTGCTTCTTTTTCAATGTTATACGTAGATTTGTCTAAGTATTTTTTCCGGTCTACTTCATAACACTTGTGACCGCTCTAAGACCAACATGCGAGACTTTACCGCAATCTTAAATGTAAGACACTGAAAGTGGCATTAATTTATTAGATTTATATTAAAACGGACACATTCATTTTCAGGCGTTAATTTTCTCCAAAATTACAAGCGAACAAAAAAGCTGCAATTTCGTCACCCGCTTGTACCTTTGTGTTAAATGGAAACATGCAGTTTGTCCACATTTGCGTATAAAAGGTAATTAAAATATTTCCCCAAAAGACTGTTTCGATTAGTTACTAAGGATTTGTGCCTATATACGCTATTAATAGTAATACGTCACTGATAAACGAAAATACTGGACGAGTCGACATAAAATTCAGGCCTTGTGTTAGTTGTTACTTGTTTCTTAGAGAACTTTAATTTTTTGAAAGCTCTACGGGAAACAAATACCTTGTGTTAGTTGTTACTTGTTTCTTATAGAACTTTAATTTTTTCAAAGCTCTACGGGAAACAAATGTGCTTACAGCTGTTTCCGTCACCTTTCCGTCATGATTTAACTTAATTTAAATATGAGCTTTTATTTTTAAGAGTTAATTGGTCTCGTTAATGCAATGCTTAAGCTGTACATTGTACCCACATTTGTCAGTTTTCGGTTATATTACTTTGTTGCAGCTTATGGTATAGTGAGGCAGCAGTTGTACATTAGGCCTAGGGTTTTTGGGGGACAGCTCTGTATCTTCAATGCTCCGTAAGAGGAGCTTTCGTTAGAGCCCTTCATATCCAACACCGAAGATACATTATCTCCGAAATATTATTGAATTCAGAAGACGATGGCGAATCAATGGTTTGCACTAAGCCGCTCTCCTTGAACGTCGGTAAGATTACCTACCTGTTTATCCTCGTAAGGCGGCGCTTCTACGCCGTACCACACTTTGTCCGTGTTTTAAAAGCAGGCAATATATTTTTAGGACACCCTAACTTCTCCACCGCCGTTCTACTTCATTACGCGCAAATTAACAATTTTTACTCTTTGCCATTTACGCTTAGATTGCTTTCCAATTATTGAATTAGCCCGTTTTGGTAGCAAGAGTAGACATAGAGCCCACTTCTTCAGCTAAATTTCGCTTATAGATATGAGTGTTCGTTGATACTGGTTTCTGATCTAATTAGTTCTATTATTTACCGGCGACACCAGAGCTAATTTGTATCAATTAGAGCTTATAGTGCCTTGGGACCGGATGAGGAGGGGCACGGGACGGCTTGGCAAGTATTTTTTGAGGACGGGAGGTAAAGGGGCGGGTGGCGGAGACGCGACGTCGCCTCGGAGGAGGAAGAGGAGGTTTCATGACGTCGACAGCGATTTCTCGGCGCGTCGTCGCCATTTTGTTACTCCGATGATCTTCCAAATCCTTTGTAATATTAGCTATATTATTCAGAGCAGATCATATAGTTTTGTAGAACGAAAAAGTTTTCTTCAGACTACATACTTACATAGAATGACTTATGTTTCTATCTTAAAAACACCCATCCCTTATCTTTTACTCCAACAAATATTGGTGATGATCCGGAGATTTTGATTTAAAATTTCTAGTTGTAAGTGATTATAAAAGAATTTTGAATCTGTGTCAGTATTCTAGGAATTACTTTGTTGTCGTGCAGGTAGCTCATCCTTGTACTACTGATGACGAAACGTCGCTGTGTAAAGTGTTATAGGAAAATCTATAGATGTGAATTATGTTAGATTTATTGCCATCCCTTAAATGTAAAATATGTTTGATTAGAAAACTGATTTTAAGGTTGTATACCTTGTATTCCAATTATAATGACCAGTCTCTATGAACAAAATGAGTCGGTATGTCTTAGTAATAATAATATTCCTTTTTTATTATAAATCTGTAGTCGCACTGTTATTCTCAATTCTTCACTGCGTTTAAAAATAATTTACGAGTTTTAGACTTTAATTTCGAATTGTACTCACACTTCAAGAAGAAGCAATGTTCATTTGAATAGCCATTAATTTTCAAAAGTAAGTAAATTGTGGAACTCCTCACAGATGTTCTATGCTTTCAAGTCAGTTTGTTTAATTTGGTTTTGTGTCACAGCGTGACTTTCTCGTTTTGTGGGTGCTGGAGGCGACCTGCACATGTAGAATACAGATGCGAATAGAGCCCATGCAATGAACAATTGAAGACAGTCGACAATGGTTGGTGGTTAGGCAGTCCTCTAGGAAGTCCTCACCGTAAAGAAACAATATGCTCCTGAATGTTACACGGGATATGAAGAGTTTTCGGGCTTTTATATGCATGTTAACGAACAATCTGCTCTCACAGAGCGCCCAAATTTTTTGTTTTGCTTAGCGACTCTTAGACTTTCAAGACGGGTCTGCTTAATGATGTTGATTCCTACTTATAAATCTGTGTTAAAAGGAAAATATATATTTGGATTAAAAGATGTAAGTTATACTTGCACCAGAGATACGATGTACGTTTGTACTTTAGGGTAATAAACACTAAATCACGTCGTGCCAATAGCCATCACGTGTTATTGAATTATTTTCGTAATATATGATTTGAAGCTTTCGCGGCGACTGATGTGAATAAAATATTTTCGGGCAATCAGCCGCGTCGAATGGTTACACGAACAAACCACCTCTGTCGCCATCATCAGGGTTCAGAGGGCGCCTGATTGCCAGAGAAGATTTTATTATATTTTACGTACTGTTAATCACAGCTTAGATATGGGTTGTCATTTTAGACTGAATGTACAGAAACTTTGAGCTATAATGCTGAGTATGTGTGAAATCGTTTTGCGGTCGGTTTGCGTGGACAGAAT
This sequence comes from Zootermopsis nevadensis, assembly GCF_000696155.1. The sequence continues at coordinate 25,389 of NW_019059700.1, read as the reverse complement.
CGTCATGAAACCGATTCGAGCATGACACTCTGAAAATAAATTGTTTGTTTCTCATAAATATTCAAATCCTCGCACATTTGAACAATTTCAAATAAAGTTAACTTTGACATAACAAACATTTCAATTAAATAACTTCTAAATTTGCAAGTTTTAGAATAATTACATTGGACTGAATAACTGTTACACTAAATTTTTCGACAGTATTGAATATAAAATGAAAAAATGGCTCATAATTGCTTAATGGTGTACTGTGTCGTTGTCTATTGTCAAAGAAATGACATATGGATGCGAGCGTAAGAGAAAGCTGTGTGTTTTTATGAAAATGTACTTCCATATGTGTTAGCTTATTACTGTCATGTCTGTGTCTAACTTTCTCATTGCAATAAGCGGAAATTTGAATTGGTAATCGTATATTGAGTTTGACCTAGCCTATGTGTTTTCTATTGCATTTTATCTATATTATTCTTGCCTTATGTTAATCGACTTTACAGTTTAAATTTAATTTGACGGTTAATCCTGTTATCATTTTCAGCTTTTATACTCTGAATAAGAAAACTCATTTTGCTTTTCATAAACGCATTTTGTCTTTTATTACGTCCCACTTTATTTTCGTATCATTACAATACATGTTTTTTTTACTTTCGTCATTGGTAATTTTCTTACTAAAAATGAGATATTGTATCCACTTCGTAGCAAATATTGTATGCTGTATTACAGAATGATATCGCTAATGTTTGAAACAGGACAGTATAATTCTAGAGCTTAGCACACATATTAAAATAAAAAACTATGATCGTCTTATCAGCTACTATGTGACAATTATCGTGCTTGATATGACGCCCCTTCAAATTTTGATCGGTTGGCAGTCAACATAGATACAATTCAGTTTTAATGGAACATGAAAGAGAAGTCGCAGTAAGGAAGATTTATTTTAAGATTAACACGAATAGTCTGAGACTAATGAATTTAATGATTTATATAAACTGTTCGTTGAGTGGGATATGGAAAAATGACTGCGAATAGTCAGATGAGAATAGCATAGACAATGTGGCGTACTTTAAGTCACAATTCCATAATTTCTTAGAAAAATCACTTAAAATTTCTCAGCCAGAACAGTTGGGCTCTGCCGAGATTCAACCCGTATTCCCTGGGAACCACATATAAATTGTTTTGTTTGACTGATTAAATATATTAGGTGTTATAACCACTTTTATTATTAATCGTATTCCTCCGCTGACATCTTTCGAATCAGAATTAGTCTGCTACAGTGAATGAACATGTCATAGAACTCCATGCGCAAACCCAATGTGTTTGCATGGTTGCATTACGTAACGAAAATCAGCGGGGAAAGCTGGCAAACATTTATGCCCACAGAGAGATTCAAACGTGTACCTGTAACGTGCACTATACTTAGTTAAGTGGACGGCCAGCGCAATCATAAACTTTGCCATCACCATCATTATACTGCAGCATATGGTGATGGTTATGGTACAAATAATACGAACTTTTGATATTCGTATTACTGGAAAAATGACTATCTCTCTGTTATGTTATGTGTAAGCTACATAGTAATTACTACCCAGTTAAAGTTTTCGAGAAATAAGGCCAATTCTTTGTACATGTGCTTCGCATCCAATTGGTTATTATTTCCGCGAATTATTCATTGTTCATACATGTTCACTGCACGCATCCATAGGCCTACAGACATAATCCGTCAGCACGAAGAATTCTGTTCGCTTTTGGTCCTAGAGTTGGGTGGGGAGAATTGGCTGACGAAGGGGCTGATTCTCTAATATACGCGGCTGGATGCTGTAGTTACAACGTGTATTCTGCAATTGTAGGCGTTCAAACATCTGTTCCGTGAGTTGCTTTAACACGCAGTAACACATTGCAGCTCCTTCCAGCACTGTTGTTGTCTGCTCTGACAACCTGCTGACAGATGGCAAGTCTCGCATCGCCGTCGCCCAAGTTCTTGCGGATGACACAACCTGGCAGAACTAGCTCGTTCCCCGTCCTACTCCTGGTTTTACGCTGGATTACCAAAACATGTTTTAAAACCATGTGACGAACCTTAGAATTAGACGACATTGCAACTTTGTGATTGTAACAACCTATAGTAGTTTGCTTCTCAACGTTCATTAACAGGTCTGTGACAGACGGTTAAATATTGGTTTCTTTGTTTCTTTTACGATGTGTATTTAGTCTTAAATATTACATCATATAGTTGTATGTTATAACATTGTCTTCGTTTCATTTAAAATATAACATTATACGCGTTTTCTGACATTCAGAAAGATAAGATAAGAAAGAAGATTCAAAGTTGTATGTAACAATTTCGACATAAGTTTCCCTAGGTATACCGTTTCTCAATACCGAATTAACTGATTTGTTACTCGCTGTTGTAATTTAATATAATTGTAAGCAGTTTTTTCTTGTGCAAGGAAATATCTGACCATTATAATTAATTTAAATTAAATATGTATAGGTTACTTAAATTCGCCAAAGAAACCCCGTATCGACAAAACGTATAACACTCATTCTTTTTCCATACACGCGGAGCTCTTATTTATCCATTGATCAACTTAAACCATCCAACATCAACATTTAATTATATACTTCTTTGCTTTTTTTTAGTTGTTTGAATCACTTAAACACTAAAGGGCTTAAACAGTGAGCAACGGTTAACATTTCTTCCTTTTAGCTTCAACCTCCCCGCAACCATACTTTTTCCAAATATTCTAGAAATCTGACAATTCAGGATTTGTTTAACTTTAAGCAGTGCATTCGGCTATTTCTGTTCTAACTGGAAACGGATTGCAGAATTGTAAATACGGTTTAAGAAATTGATTTTATGGTAGATTTATTTAACGTTTTTGTTGTGTATCATAAGGCGCAATGCCTTTCTGCTTCTAATACATCAGTAAAATATTTTATTACTAAAAACAATTTTCTCCGGATTAGAAAATCAGCGGTCTTATTCATAAAACACTGACAGACTGTGTATGTTACGTCTGAGCATAAAGCCATCGTGGTGATGGTGATTTGTTTAAAAAACAAATAATTTCGGAGTCACTCTCGCGACATCGTTGTGGTCGATGGATAACAATAAAGCAATGGGATGAATGTGCTGGAGATTGGTGGAGGGAGGGGTCTTCGTGTGCACCGAGAGACCACTACGGCAGTCCGGAAGGCCACCAGGGAACCGCAAAATATTGGTCGAAGTGACTCTGATCTGGTCCTCCACGTTTGAGGGTTGAGGGTTCGACTGGATATGCACCATGCAAATATTTTGTCTCGGAAGACGTAGGTAATGGCCAGACGGGAATATAATATTATAAACATAAGGGGATGAGCGCTGACGAAAGACGAGGGCGGAGATAATTAGGCCAGCTCTGAGTCTCGTAACGGGTCCTGGAGGCCCAGTTATTTTCGGCACAGGGAAGGAAGAATAAGAGTAAAATTAAATATGTTGCAGACAAATATAACAAAAACGTAATTTTCATTAGAGGCTCCAATATACATTTGAAACATTTTAACGATAAGGAGGAAAAATAATTCATTACTGTGTGTAATGTGGCAACTCTAGTGCTGTTAGCTTTTCAATTATAACTTTTTATGTGCAGTGTCTTACGGAGAATTGCATAGAAAGCATTTTCGAAACACATTTGGTCGATATTGTAGCAGAATTTTCACCATAGTTAATTGTTATTTCTCTAACTGGAAAATCAACTTCGTTTCTTCTCACAACGTTCCGTAATATGCCCTATATACTGACGTCTAAATACGACCTGTAGTTTGTTATCAGAAGAGCAAATCATATTTTACAAGACAAATGTTTACCCATATGTAACAATTGTAAGTTAATATACTCCAATGTGTTACGGAAATGATTGCCACTCACTTTAGTCTCCGTATTTTTATACCTAAAATTGTTCTGCAGGAATTCATTCATCGGATAAATTATAACATTATAAAACTACAACGTTCTGGAAGCTGGTTTCTGCTTCCATTATGAGGTAAAACTTGGAGGTAGAGGTCAAGAACCTATCTGTTGGGCCTACTTGTAGAGATAGCCTCGTACATGGATGAGGTTCTTAAAGATTGTGACTTTATTGTACAGTTTAGACGATAGACAAAGTTTTAAAGAACACTTACGCATTATAACGCACCATCGTCAGACGTCTTTAAACTTCGATTATATATTTAATATTTTATAAGCAGTACTTAATTTGTTAAGTAGGATATGAGCTGCAGGTTGGATAGTTATATTTCTCGCTTGTTGCTGTCCGAGTGATGCATCTCAAGTCACCATGGCAATTTAGTTATTGCATTAGACACCAACATTTACGTATGACATCTTTTAGCCTCCTGAAATTATGTGGGACAAAGGTTTTATGAAAAGAAGAAACGATGTTTCTAGATTTATCGGTTGTGTGTGGAGATTTACCGCTCGGTCAAGAATTTGGGACCTCGCGCCGTGCAGCGGCGGCTAACTAGCCCGTCGCATGATCAGACGATAGTTATGAGGCGTCCAGCTTTACCCCGGTACATGTTGCTGAGTTACATGACAACAGTTGTAATAGCACAGAAAAAAATTGTCTGAAATAAGGGATTCATTAAGTTACTTCTCGGTAAAGTTTTATCTCACTTACGTACGTAGTTCTGAGAGATGGAAAACCATTTATATGCAACAAAATATGTTTTTTATATTTACCATCATCACCAAAATCATTGTCGTAATGATCACTCCCGAGTCTATCATTGAATTACATATATTTTTTTGGAAAAACTTTGTGTTTCTACAATACATATACCTCTATATTTTGTTATTTTAATGTATTAATGTGATGGAATTTAAATAAAATGCACTCAAATTGCAGAAAATGACTCAGAATCTGAAACGCTGTTAATCTCTTTCATCTGACTCTTATGAGTCCGTTAAAACAAAATATATTTAGAATTGGCGGTCATGCATCCAATATGTAACTTATGCTAGATTTTACCAGGCGACTTTTGAGCGTAATGGGGTTGGTCTTAGAAAACCGTGAAACATTTATTGTTATATTATGATACTTTGTTTTAACTTTATCTATTTTAATTTGTTTAAAAGTACTCTAATACAAGAATTAGTATTAGTCTAATTTAAATAACAGACAACGTAAAATGCCCATCTATAATAGAATATTTCTGATACACTATTGCAAAATGTTTAAAATTATTTATCATATTGTTATATTTGTAATTTAAAGTCGGTTGACATAAATTTTCTGTATTATCGCCTTTCAGTGACGAAAATTTTACCTGTAATTTCTTTTTTAAAATTTAATTATAAGTTGTGGAAGTTGCAAGGAACAATATTTAATATTTACAGATTATTAAAATTGTATCATTCCCTGTAAGAGTGCTATATGAAGCGTTCACGGTCTTAGACCGTTCGAGATTTCTGGCCGAGACTTCAAATACTGCCCAGTATGTGTATTTAAGTGTGCTTTATCGCTGGTAACACTAAGGAGTCTCGTGCAGGTTTCTCCGCAGAGCACCGTAATCTAGGCGCTCTGTCCCTCAGCTTTCATTGGCCACGCGAACGGTGGAAGCGTCCGACTTTCCGCCGTAACCCAGCCTGCATTTTAATTGCTAAACAGCAGCAAATAGCGATAACTAAATAATTTAATAAATAACTAAAAAATTAATAAGTCATGGAAGTAGAACCTGAAGGTCCAATATCGCCAATGATTACTCTTCGTCTCCCTGCTGACTTCGAAATTTATTTATATAACATCTATCTTAATAAAATCAAGTCATCTTCTTGCTTGAATTAGTGTATGATTTAAAATGTTGTATATGTATCAGTTCTTAAGAAATTGAAATTAGAAATGTGTTTTATCTAGTAATATACCGAAAGCTACATTAAATGACGCTATTTAGCACTCATTTGAGACGTTCGTCTGTTTTTATGTTGATGTTGTTGATGTAATGCGTAATAGTTGTGTTAATTATGTAGCATTAAATTTCAAGAATAGTATCGGTTTAGATCAGTTTACGTAAATATTTCTTAAGAAGAAACGATTAACAAATCAATTTCTCTTGCCATTCACATTTTGAAGTAACGCTACAGGACTTAAGTTCATAATAATTGTTAATGTCGTTAGGTTCTTAAGGGTGTTATTAACATTTGTTTGCAGTTAATTGGGATATGTTACAGTGTATTCTGTACAACCGTTCTTTCACGTAGACGCTAGTCCAAAGCTTAGCTACAATTTAAGTAATGATTTATTCTTAGGTTATTAAGCTATCGTCTTTAAACTATCAATCGCTTAATGTCAATATTTGGCGATGTGAGAACATGTAACGAAACATGTTTAAAAAAAACGAGAAATTCGCTTCCTTTCTTAAAAATATTTTGTGTAAACCTATATGAAGTATTTAGTTACTGAAACTTCTGTGTACCAGATAGAAGACAAATGCCAAATTTCAAAGCTATTGGTGTAAGGTCTCATATATGCTTGTTGAAACTTAATTCAGACTTCAGAGCATTCAATGAACTGATGAAGACATTGTTTATCCAAATGAGTTTATAGTATCCAATCAATTCCGTTAATTCTTCACGTTGTGGATTGAGGATAAAAGAATGATCTTATTTATGGACTTCCGCATATTTTCACAAACTTTGAAATTATGGACTTCCGCATATTTTCACAAACTTTGAAACATATTACTAATAATCTTCTCTTAAAATAGAACTTTTCAATAAAGCTATATCTGAATTCATCTATTCGATCATGAATTTAAAATGCCTCAGACAACAAATTTAAACCAATTGTTGTATATCTATGTATTATTATAGCACACTGGCAGTTTTATTTTACTGTAGTCTCATCAAAAAAAAATTTTAAGTTGTAGAATTGTGTGAATTCCTGTCACTAAGTTTCTACAACCTCAAATTAAAGTTATATAAGATGAGAAATTACAAAAAACGCGAGGAGAGGTAGAGATTGAAGGCGGATATTCTCGAATAGAATTGACGTGATCAAAATCTCTGCGTGTCTTCAGGGTTCAGTAATCACACACTTCTGCTGACTCAAGAATAACTTACGAAATTTATTGAATGGAAGGACGAATACGTGATGAGTAACGATCAGCATTGTGAGTGTCCACTTCCTATCCCGAACAGAGATTCAAATCATCTGAAACCCCTACGTTTTTGTGTTTTTATTTTCACGAACTCTCCAGAGGTATGGAGGGAGAAGTCTCAGACGTCTGCTATCCCAACAGACATATTCCACAGTTCAAGATTTCGTATCTTCTACAAGCCTCTCGCCGCAAAGAGTAAATTGGATGACTGAACGTCGTGGTGTCGTATTTTGTTTCGTACCCGAGAGGTTCCAGTTTCATATCTTGGCCTCCAGACGGTGTCCCTCAGTGTGTCTAGGAAGGTACGGAATAATGTCTCGAAACAAATCGCGATGGCGTCTTTTCTTACAAAGTTGGACATTTAGGGTGATCCTCTTGTTTGACAAATAAATGAGTGAAGGTAATTCGTGGATGTGATTTAGGAGTCTTCTCGTAGTTTTGGTTCTGCCTTATTTCTTCCGAACTCATAAATAATTTGTTTAGGTCGAAGTTCTGTGCTTCGAGACTGCCCATTTCATTACATATTTTAGTGCACAGAGATCAGCAGCCAATTTATTGTGTACTATTTCTTGTAAAGCAAATTTTTATGATATTTATTCAAAATCATAAGTTTTGTTCTGTAAGGTAACAGTTCCACATAGATTATTTTCTTTTATTGTAAGTAAATGCCTTATAATAGGAATATAAGAAGTTTTCTGCTTATAGGATATGAAATCTTGAAATTTGGTGCAAATTCACAGGCGACATTCACATACTGATTGTACCGGTTGAGATACTGAGATGGAAAAGACAACGGGAAACCACTCCATTATAATTCCCTAGTACAATCAAGCATGAGCTATGCTGATCGCCAACATCCGGAACGGATAGGCACTTTAAGAAGAAGAAGGATTATTTAGGGATGTCCAGTTGACAGTGTAAAATTTTATAGGCGATCAGCTTTAGCGTTCATGCAAAATGTTATAACAAACTGAAGATTTTTGTCTTCTGGGTTTTTGCGCTGTGTAGTCTGGTCTATGTTAACCAACGTTACTTATAACAAACTGTTTGCAAGGAAAAAATATGCATTAATTGAAATATGTTTTGTTTTATAATAACTGACAGAAATATGGCAACGGTAAGGTAACTCGAAATGGTAGTTGTTCACAGCCCACATTATATTCGGGGAAATTTTCTACAGTTCAGTTCGGAATATTTTATGTTACGGTTTTCGATCTGGAAACCTAAATACCGAAACATATAGAACTGTATTAAATCTTGAATTATGCAGGTGCCGGACATGATCAGATTACCTAAGAAAATAATGACTTATATTTGAAAACAGTGTAAAAATAACCACGTTTAAAATTAGTTGGTTGCAAGTAACAGGAGAATGGACAAAATAAATGATGAGGGGTCTCGTAATTATTAATACTAACATATATTAAAGAGGCGATTTCATCAGTGTGGATGAAGGAAAGCGTGGGGACATAGGCGTAAATGGTATTATAATAATAAAATTGATCGTGACGTTTTAGAGTGTGAGGATGTTAACTGGATTCAAATGCTCGACTCTTTTGTAGACTGTAATCGGTTTTGGGGCTTCATGAAAAGTCGATTATTAATTGAGCAGAAAAACGACAATGTTTTTCTTGAAGGGCTCGTCAAGAAAAAACAAAGAAACACTATCTATAAAATATGTTTGAGGAATTTCTTAAAATAACATTTACTTCTATTAAACCGTTAGCATTATGCTTGGTTTCTTAGGTAAAACTGCCTCCACGTCAGCGTCCAATTCTGATTTAAACAAAAATATCGCCAGATTCTTAATTGTTCGTTTTAAGTGATTACGAGTAGTAAAGATTTAACTACACGCTATACCATTTTCTTCAGATTTAAGATTAATTTCAAACATTCTCAGTTTATGAAGAAGCTTGGGGTAATGTATCCCCTTTCAGATATTATTTTAATTCAGTTATTTTATTTCTCTTTGGTTATTATGCCTGTTTATTGGTGATGATAATATTATGTTGCCAGAAATGATTAATAGTAGATTTACTACTCTCCATGACAAAACCCCATGTCATAGGAATAATCATAATTCGCCCGAGAAATAAATTCCCTGAAGTTGTTAAAATCCACGGTTCATTATCGTGCGAAGAATAGCTTGCTAATGTGAGATTCCAGGTTTTCACGAATTTAATGTGATTAGGCTTCTCGGAATAAACACCTTCCACGTCTCGTAAGTAGTTAGGAATTGTAACATGTCAAAGGCCAGAAAACAGGGAGATGGGTGTAACTTTTCCATCACACGTTCATTTTATGCAGTTCTTGTAAATAAAGCATACCATTATTGCGAAACATTTCTGTCAAGCTCATTCCGGCATGCCAGCGTAACGCTGAAGCACTACTCAGCCGGATGCAAAAGGCCGTGCTTCTTGGGTCGCTCCGACTACTACGTGCGCACGACCCCAACTCACTGTAGCCGCCTATCTCGTGGTTCGAGCCGTGACTACAGTTTCATCTGGCCTGCAAGCATCCGAGTTATGACGGCAACACGCCTGAAGTTTTTGGCTGCTTGTGGACCAATTAAACAATTCATAATAATAATAATAATAATAATAATATTGGAGAGGGGGAGAGGTAGTACCTTTCACCACCACCATAGTCTGACTATGCTGGACACTGGCCCTCACCCACCCAGGAGTAAGTGAAGCGCAATACAGATGCTAGGCATCCAAGAGCCTCTCTTTGCTCAAGACCGTCCGTGCGTGGTGAAAAGCCACATCCGACTAGAGGTGACCCTGTTATATAACAGAACACGGCGGATCTAGAGGAGTAAATCTCGACAAATAATCCCGTGCAGCTACTACCGAAGAATGGAAAGACAAAGATCTGGAGTACAGGTCGCCTAGGTACTCCAAGGGCTGAGGTTGGTTACGGCAACGAGGCAACTCAACGCAGGCTAACCATGGACACGCACAGCCAACAAGCCCAAGACTCATAAGAAAATCAATCAAGAAAAACGAGAGTGGCTTGGACAAGAGAAGAAATGAAGGAAGTAGTGTGGTGTCACATGTATTGTAAAACATTTTATAATACATGTGGCACTTGCTAAAAACAATATGGATCCCGGAAATAGCTGCTGCCCTATGTACCTTAGGGACAAGGTCTGTCTCGGGTACATGGGAGTACATACCCCATAAAGTGGTGAATAGATGGGATAATAATAATAATAATAATGTATCAATAAAATATTTTAAAAAGTGTTAAAATATTTATTAAGGCTACGCTTCTTTGCGTACCACTGTCTTTCGATCTTCCTATCTTGCAAAAGAAAGAATGTGGGTTGTTGTATTCAATAAAGAAATTAGTCGACGTAACAAATTACATTTCATAGTGCAGTTACGATAAACTGCAACTATTATATTATTGCTGCTGATTTATGTTAGTTTTATGGCTTGCATTTATAACGGTGTCTTCCACATTGCGTGAAATGTGAGGCACGCAAGACTAGGGAAAGGCTGGTACTCCTTACTCATATCACGAATAGTCTAAGCAAATTTTTCACTTTGTGTTATCACGACAACAAACTGCCTATAACCAAAGAACTGTAACAACCTCGTCCTGCTTTATTCGCTGATGCAGTAATGCCGTCTTGTAGGGTTTAGTAAGTTTCATTCTTCGTATCTCTTAGGGCACAATGGCTACATTTACTTTTAACTTACTTGTCGTTCAATAAATCTGCATTATTTTTGTCGAACACCGCGGAACTGGGTTACATCTTTGTCATTGAAGTCATTCGACTCTTTCATTTGGTTACATTATATAAGATTAGGTTAGGATTCTGTGCGTGTTTTATATATCTTTGTCTGTAAGGGTCACAAGAATTATTCATTAATTATAATATAAATGGCAATATGAAATCTATACACGTAATTAATGAATAATTAATCTGATAGGTAAATTGATTTTATATTATAAATTCTAATCGTTTCTAATGAACTTTTTTTAAATATTCTAAAGACTTTTAAAAAGCTTTATCTAAAATCCGTTTTAATTATTTGATTTTGTAAATAATTAAATTAAATTCTTTGTTATTAGTGTGCTGTATCAACAGGCAGAATGCTAATTACAATTACATGATAATAATATTAATAATAATAATAATAATTGTATCTGATTCCAAAATAATATAAAATTTACGAATTTGTCCTTTGTTATATACTGATATTTAGATTGCCTACACAATAATTAAACTACTTGTTATATTAGGACATTATTTTGCGAATTTTCACATGCCTTCCACAGGTTCTAAGTCCAATATGTTTATAAAATTTTGTCAGCAGCAGTCATGATGGTGTTCAAGAGGAGGACAAACAAATTTAGGTCGTGTTACCCCTACACAAATCACCACTTTACGAAGGCGTATGGAGAGAACAGATATAGAGCTGATTGCATTTTAACCTCTGCATTGGATGCATTTAAGTGGTCATTTACACGCTCCGCCCCTATGTTCTAGGGGATAGGGTACCAGTGTCCTGTATGTGGTTGTTGGCTGGGTGGGCCGCAGTGCCTGTCTGGACACGGTGGCGAAATCTAAATTCCTACTCCTTCCTAGAATCAAACTACAGTCTTTTGTCTTTTAGCCGCTCACTTCTCTTACTGAGCTATCTCGGCTTATGAAGCAGGAACAACAATAATAATGTTGTATGAAATGCGAATATCGTCAGTTTTATCTGCACCACAATCCGATTCAAATAAAAGTAATACAGTTTTGTCAAGTCACCATTAACCTGTATTACGATGAGCTGTTACACGTAAATAAGAAACAGAGTTATTATGTGCGCAATTAGTTTCTATTCGGGATATAAATGATGGCTGGACATGTAACACGCATGAGATAGACGACACGTGTGTATTCGTAGAAAGTTTTAGTCAGGGATGTGACCACTTGAGAGACCTAGTCGCAGGCGGCAAATTATGTTAACATAAATATTATAGAAATAAAATGTGAGGGTGTGGTCTATGTTCTGCTGTAGGATTTGAAGTCTTCACTGGGGTGAGTCCGAAGATGGCTGTCTTCTGGGTTTTTATGCCGTGTGGACTGGCAGAAGTTTACCGACGTTTTAGAGATCCTTCTTTCCTCCATCATTAGGACCATGAAACGTCGGTAAACTACTACCAGACTGAACGACGTAACAACCCAGAAGGTCGATATCTTCTTCTGTATTAAAATGGCTCAGGACAGTGTCCATTGGCGAAATGTTGTTGTCTCGATGAAAAATTTTAAGATTGTATAAAAGGCTAGTAACTTCTTGACAAGATGAGCTACTACCAGCTTCTTAAGGACTGTTCTATGGAATTAGTTATACTCGTTCATATCAAATATGAAGTTTGAAATTTTTATCGCTAATTTGACGTACAATTCAGAATAAACCCCGGAAAACTAATATTTGCTGAATAAGTTACATCTAGAAAACGCAGTAAGCTGCGGGCTTTAATCTGTTACTTTAATAATTTTAGTGTCGAAGTTAATGAAGAATGACCGCTTAATACGTTTCAGCTCCAAGCGTTCTGCTTCATTTTATCAACTGCGAAATAAATGGAAGTCTAGACAAGCTTGTCTTTGTTTGATCAGGAAATATCAATGAAATTGTTCAGTTCTCTTTTCTATCGTATTACTTCGTGAAGATGAAAATTCATTTGCTGTTGAATTGCTCATTGTTTTTCCTCCCCTCGCCCCCCCCCCTCTGTTTTCTCAAACCGAATCTTCCTTTCCAATTTCTCTCTCCTTTCCTCCTTTGTCTCTCGCGTCCAACATCGGTCTTGTGCTTGTTGACAGTTACAAGATTCATTCGCTAATCGAGCGTAATCACCTAGCCTGCTGCTCAATCATCAACTTTTACCTTGTTCTACACTTCAACATCAGTAACAGCGAGAAAGACTTGCATGTAAAATCTTACAGACATCGTAGAAATCTATGGAATGGAACTCTTAATTATTAGTTAACATCAGTGTGACTGTTGGCACTCTTTAGCAATTTCCTGCTTAGTTCTATGCAAATAAAACTTTATGTTGTTTGTATATTTCCATAGTAACTTCCAAATTCACTCTGTGTAAATATATAAAGAAAGAACTTGCTTTAATGGCAATGGATAGCAGAAAATATTTCACTGGTCGCGTCACGCAACATATTTTGAGACGGGAATAGTCAGTGTCAAGTTAACAGTCATCGTTAAACGTATTGATGCCATGTGTGACTGCTATGGACACTTAATATTAATTATTTTATGTTTTTGTCCATATATCTGTGACTTTTCAGTAACTGTGAAGTCCATAGCTCTCCTCCTTTAAACCATGAGCCAGGATGTTTTGCGCATCTAAATTACATCTAAATAACTGTTCCTACCTCCAAGAAAATCATATTCCTTTACAAAGAGTACTTTGATAATGCTGTGTAGGATAATGTAGCTCTGATTCTAAGAAAACAATAGAATTAGACCTTAATGCATTCTGGATAATATGTTTAAGGTTAAACCGAATGTCGTCGTCGAGTTGCTAGCAATCCTGCGTCGTATTCGGGAGGACCCGGTTTCGAGTCTTGGCCCGGAGACCGGCTACCCTGAGATTTTTCGTGATTTTCCTCAGTCCCATAATTAGTATATTAAATTAGGCTACGACCGCTTCCTTCCACACCCTTTCGAATTGATTATTTACTATCATCCTCTCATGAGACGCTGTATAGTCTGAGCTGCTGTAATTCGTCGTTAAGTAAACTTTCAATAAAATACACGTAACGGTAAAACAGAGTACGAATGCTGACCACCGAACTTCAGAGGCATTTTGTTAATTACTTTTAGGGGTCCTTCATAAAAGGTTGCGATATTTGTAGTATCCAACCTTGTCAAAATACGTCTGGAATTGTGATAACATCATATGTGAAATGTAGTCCGTATTAGGGAAATTCTGATTTTAGTTGGTACTCACTGAAAATTTTAATGCCACCTACAGTCACCTCAAATATATTTATCCCCCGATCCTGCTAATTTAACAACTCCTATCCTACCAACGGATAATGTACTTCAATGTCACGTGGATATAAGCGTTCCATTAATGAATGTGTGCCAGATGTTGAGGTAATGATTCCCTAAAATTTTTCGCGCTGCGTAATATGCTTTTAGAAGATGTTTGTTTTTGTTGTTGTTTTTGTAAAAGAGCGTAAAGCGCAGAATATTACGTATGCCTTGTCAGGCTTTTGTTTTTGTTTTTGTAAAAGAGCGTAACGCGCAGAGTATTACGTATGCCTTGTCAGGAGGTTGATTAACCTTAAATTCAAACGTTTTCATGCACGTGAAAACAAACTGTAGCATGTAATAAGTGGCTGGAGAATTTTGCGTGCCGAGAGTTCCATGATTTGTGCTTTACAGCAACTATTAGGGCGATCAAATCATGGAACAATTGAACATGAGATGGGAATTCAATGCACTGCAGATGAAAGGGTTTGGAAATCCATACACCACTTGGAAATCTAAGGTGTAGATGGTAAGATATTATTAAATTGAATCTTAAAAACATGTTATGATATTTGGGCTCATTTTATCTGGTTAAGGATAAAGACGATCATGATTTTGTAAACTCGGTAATGAATTTTCGTATTCAACTTGATTAATTGATCGACTAGTAGATTATGAAAGTTAAGATAAGACCTAATTAAGACATCCATTTCTGATCTGGCACTCACATTAAACGGTACATTAGTCATTTCTATTCCAATTTATTATTCTGGGAAAGTATTGTGCTTCTAGCAGGGTAAAAACATTATATAAACGACAGCAAATGGATGACATGGGGAAGGAAGTTTAGATGACGATTTTAATCGTCCATCCCATATCTTGAAGAAATGTTCGTGCAATTTTTTTCTCACGTTTCTTGCTTTGCTCGTCCCGGATGTTATTGCCCTCCGTAACTACGGATGCCTAGTCATGCATGGTCCATATGCCTTGGCGTAATGAAGATATAGGAAGAGGATATAACGATGCTATGCAGTTTGAAGCCTAATTCCCTTTTCTGTGCCATGAAACGAAAAATATTAGAAGATACTTTTCGTGCTCATAAAATGACACGCAATAATGCACCGTATATAAACATACGTAATAAATGATCCTACTTATAGCTGTTCTGACATTAAATGCATTATTTCATCCCCAGAGATAATATAAAATCGAATGGATTGTTGAACGTGGAGGTTGAACAGATAACGATATTCAAAGAGACTTGTGGAGATATTAGTGGTAATGTTCTAACGTTCTCTTGGAAAGTTTTAAGAAATGGATAATATTTATCTTTCAGTACAACAATAACCGGGCAGAGATTTGAACGTAGTACCCGAATACAAGTTTACATCTATTAATGCTACTGAAACGTGTTCTGTAAGGACCCGAATACAAGTTTACATCTATTAATTTTACTGCAACGTGTTCTGTAAGTTGATGTGTAGCTAAGTAATTTCATAGAACAATTGGAACGCAGGTCAAGTTCTTTGTTATTTTGGTGAGAATACACAAGGAAGATGATGTCGGTGCTACATCTTATTTTATTGTGTGGGGCAATAGCTTCCTTGCAGTACAGTATGCTCTATAAAGTTATCCAGTCATCCGTTTCGAATTAATGGTTACAACTTCAAAATTCGTAATTTTACACTGAAACGCCGCGGACAATTCAACCATTAGAGTAAGTTGTCGGCGCTGCACTACGTCATTATCATACGCGGTCCTGGGAGATTTCCTTGATTGCAGGAACACATTGCAGCTGTCCTGTATTTCCGTCCTGTATAATTTTCGCGATGATAACTTTGTCGTGGTTGTCGGTATTGAAATGTAAGTGATAACTTTTGAAGGTGTCGCGGGTTTGAGCGTTATTAAAATGTGTCTGCAGGAGTTCTGTTACCTACTAAAATTGTCTGTCTTACCGAGCGAACAGGTGTAATATTAGCGATCTGAATTTTTTTCTGGAGCCATTGAATTCGAATATCTGCCAAGTGAGAATTTCCATTGTTTCTTTCACTCCATTTACGTCAATGTCGGGATAATAAAAATGGCTGTGTTCTAATTTGCTGCGTCGTGCAGTTAGTTAACAGGGCTCATTTCCCTGATGATGGAGGCAGCAAGCACCTCTGAAATTTTTTGTGAAGTTTTACAGGGCTAGGCGGCGCGGCAACTTACAAGGCAGACATTTTTATGCTCGCCTTGAGAACCTGAAATCTCTTCTTATGGAATTGTTTCGAATTAGATCAATAATACTTCCTTTCCATTCCTTACTATTTATGTTTATTTTAAAATTTCATTAGATGTAGCGTACTTTCTAAAAATTGAGGAAACAGCCAACTCCCGAAAAACTGCACATACAAAATATATCTCAGATAATGTTTATGTCCCGAAATATTTTTCTGACCTTAAAATAGGCTACGACTTCTTCTTCTTTCGAAAATCATCAGTGATTATAATCAGTCATTTTCCGCTACATCCTCTACAGCGTTGAAGTAAAGTCTTCTGGTGGTAAACAGTCGTTCAAGAATAGAGTATATATAGAATGTTTCGAAGACTTTCTCTGCCTCCATCATCAAGGGTTGACTCAAATTCTTTGCACTCAGTTGCAGTGAAAACTTCAGATCTTGGAGCAATTTATGTGAACAAGAGGGATCGAATCATGAAACATTTAAACACGGGAATTGTTTGCCGCTGATCTTCAAACGTGTATAAAGAGAGAGAGAGGGAGATATGGTATGTGTTTGTGTGTGTGTGTATGGATCTGGAAGGGAGACGGATTGCCTGGCTACGGATCGGCGTGTCAAGCAAGTTGCATGTCAACTGCCGTGGAGTTTATTTCTTTCTGCGGCAGGCGATAACCATCTGACCGCCAGAGTTGCCAATTGCTCATTGCCGCACGCAGCATTCATCGTGGTAATTAGAAGCATTTACATGCTTTCCATGCAAAAGTAATTATTCACGTCATAGTTAGAATTTGTCTTGAAGTACTACGCGCCGGTTTCTGCGTAACCTGAAGCTGTCTCTGAAACAGTGAACAGATGATGTGCTGTTTGGTGATTTCAAAAATAAAGTATTCTTCAACACTAAAACTGTGTTTATCCTCTAGGA
>NW_019059699.1:423797-451823 GCF_000696155.1 Zootermopsis nevadensis | reverse complement strand
CATTATTTAATGAGCGACCCTCGTATGATTTCTACTTCTCTTCAACAGGGTATATTACGATGTGTATATCTTATTGCCTTCTTAACAATTCACGCCGTCTCCTTTTTGATGTTTTTATTACAAAGAAAAATTTATAGACTGGATTCTTCTATGTCACCTTACAGCATTTAAGTCTACATTTATATCTAATCATTGCCAGAAACTGGGTAATTTTAAGCAAAATTTGAGCCTAAATTTATCACAGACGTTGTTCGTACTATTTACGTTTCACAAAACCTATATACGTTTCAGACATTGTTGATCACATGATAAGAAACTTAATAATGAGAACTTTATTAATATTTTCTTACATTAAACTTCTCGCACAGTTTTTTTGTGTCGATATTAGACAACTCCCAACTGTGTGTTGAACATATATCGACTAAAGGAGGTTGCTCATGTATTGATTTTTGGAGACTACGTAGTCAGTTGTGACATCTAGCGACGCTATCACGAACCAGTAGCATGTAATACAATCTCTTCGATTCTAATTGACTTTTGTACACAATAAGTGTTACCAGCTGTTATTACGACCGCGAAATTTGTAAATTCTGTATGTATTTATGTTAGTTTGTGGTTTATTTAAAGACGTTGTCGGACTGTGTAGCGTCGAATGATTTAATGAATAAATAAACATGAATTTGAAATTATATGTAAGAGGGTTACATATACAGTTTGCATAAGCGGCGACTGATCTTTGCCTTTACAGATTCTGCAATTTGTGAAGTTTTACATCAAACTTCTTAGGCCTATAGTAACCAGATAAGAAGCAATATATTTTCTTCAAAAATTATGCTGTACTTTGGAGCTAGTGAAATATTTTAAATGTTACATGTAACGTGTTTTAATTTAATGTATTAATTCATAAATTACAGTAACATAACTAGTAATTATTCTGTTACGTGCAGCTGCAAGATTATATTTTCAGCAAATTGTGATGAATTACCGAAGTATCTAAACCCACTAAGACCACAACTGAAAACAACTTTCCGATCGTGTTTAACCCTTTGAAGCCGAAGCTCGTCTGAATATTATTTATGAATTCAGTCTGTACCGCGAAGAAAACACTACACCTCACCGTTACGAAAATCAGCTGGTTAACCCTTTGAAGCCGAAGCTCGTCTTCATAATATTTACGAATCCAGACCGTACCGCGAAGAAAACACTTCACTTAACCATTAGAAGTCGAATCAGGCGGTACCACATAAGATTTAACAAAAGAACATCCCGGTCAAAGCCTTAAAGACTCGACCTTGAGTACACAGAAACAGATGTGAGGTTAAGTTTCTATTTTGTCCTTCACAGGTTGTGTTTACAACTCGTGATGGACCGTCTACACGTGTCTGTGAAATGACTATTGCGTACAGCCCACATGATAGTCACAATGCAAACTGATGCTTCTGAACGTAGCCTGCTATACACAGAAGGGTAAACAGACTTTAAACTAAACCTTCATTTAATCGGCTAACATTTCACTAAGAATAAAGTAGCGTTATAGATAAATATAATTCAGTTTCTTCATTAGAACCTTTGTCACTATAAAACTGGTAATAAATATATATCTTTATATTAAACAGATGCAAGTAAAATCAAAATTAAACCAAATATATAAGCGATAATCGAGAGGGTGGCCTTGAACGTGCGTAGAATTAGCTTTATTCGAGTTACAGTTTAATTTGGCGCCAAAATGAGTAGCAGTCTGGTCGCTCTAGTATTTTCATAGTTTGTGAGGTAGATGGCAGTAGAAGCTTAATTGATAGGGCCTCAGAAAGTTTTCGCAGAGCAATTGCAGCGCGTTCGTATTTCTATACGAATATTTTATTTAAAGAGTTAGAAATAAATGGTTTTAGTCTTAAAAGAATTACATGTTTTAGGCATATAAGGTGCCAGAATTACGATAGGCCGTAATTGAAGTAGGGTTATGTGATACCTATTTAAAATAAATATATGGTGCGGATTATATTGGATTGATCTGGACAAAAAAAATACTTATTCTATACAAAAAGCAATTCGATGGTTTTGATGATAAAAATAGTATGTGGGCGACATGACATCAGTATGTTAAAATTCTGTGCAAATTTACGTATTTGTACTCAGTTCGGACGAAATATTTTATGTTCTCCGGTTTCAAATTCAGGTTATGTTTGCTCAAATGATTAATGTTAATAAAGATATTCATTAAGATTCGAGGTGTTAATAAATGTTTCTCGTTGCCAAAGAGTACCGAGTTTAAGAGAATACGTACGTGTTTTATGTAGACATATGTTTGAGAAGAAGCCTATTCGAAATAATTTATTTGAACATTGTGTTAAGCCGTGTTTGTCTTTTGTAATGCAATAATCAAATAGAATACTCAGACCAGTGCTGAAAGTTTGTCATTATAATCAAGTTGTCACGCTGGTTAATAGACTAGAAGCCCGGCAACTCTTAGGACGTTCCGAAAATGACCAGAAGAATGGGCTTAATAATATATAATGTAGCGTAATTTACACTGAACTGCATTGAACGTTAGAAATGTATCAGTTTTATCCAGAAAAAAAAATACATGACACTGGAGTCCGTCTATAGGCTATACTTGTTCACAAAGATATTTTTGTTACTATCAACAGTGTAATTAGGTCACTATAAACCAAATAGAACAAGTGTTCATCTTGAGAAGCTGATAGTCGACCAGCTAGTCAACAAATTCCCAGCCTTTTATAAAACCACCAATGTTTATTACCGTGTTCATAATATGATTTTTTTAAACCAATTTTAAACCATTTTGATTAATTTATTTAATTTCCCTGTTGGTACTGATGATGACGTCTAGAGGTTGAAACGCGTCTTTTTTATACTGTTAATAGTTTTTTTTGCTTATATTTTGTTC
Organism: Zootermopsis nevadensis; assembly: GCF_000696155.1. The sequence goes on along the minus strand of NW_019059699.1, from coordinate 448,915 downwards.
ATAATAGCCCTCACTTGTCTCTGTCCTGAGTCAGATTAAAATAGCCTATTCGATAATATATTTTATATCCTTTTTAATATTATCCTCCATGATATTTTTTACAGGGAGCTTTTGTTATAAAAATCCAACACCCAAGTTGTGGGACTGCCTCTTCTCTGTTGTCCTCGACCGCTTATTTAATGTGTACTTGTTTTTGTGACGTGCTACATGTCTCTCCCATCTCGTTCTCTAATAGTATTTGACTAGACGTAGCCACCGAATACGACTTTAATCAAAAACTGCATCTTTCGTACACCTCAGTTTGGTTCGAATATTCTCCTACGAAATTTGTTCTTACAAATCTCAGTTTAATTTTCTTTCCAAGTTTTACACCCATGTTAACCAGCACGTAGAACTATAATTTATGTATAGTTTAAACCTTAAGGTTTTCTGACGTCACAAAGGAAACGAAAATGGAAAGTTGCGTCATATTGTGATATAATAAATATATATTATTTAAATCTTGTCCGTCTAATCACAATAAATTCTTATTAAATATTAATAATATTAAATAATATATAAAGGAAAAGAAGTATTTTAGATATGTCTGAATGCTTTAGAACTTATCCGTATTGAAATTCGGCGCATTGACTAATCTTAATAGACATACGCCTTTGACTTCAATGTAAATTTGAACGTCATAGAAAAAAATATAATTAATGACGAAAATCACGTTCATTCATTAGCAAGTTAAACGAATGTGTGGGCTTATAAGATCTGTCGAAACAGAACGTGTGTTGTTGCCCCACGGGATTCTGACTGAGACAAATTGCGCGTCTCTAAACGATGTGTTTTATGGCATGGGATTTGTAGAAGGGATGAAGTTTCGAGTGGAAACGAACTGGCTCTACGTGTGGAAGGTTGTGGGATTCGAGGCGATCCTGAGCTCTCATCTTCATGCGGCACACTCGCTGTCGGTTCATGTTTTGAGGTCGCTTAGTTCAGAAATTCTGAACTCAGCCCTGACGGACTGAATTTTACCAACACGAAGCAAAGCCTTGACCAAAATAACGTCTGATTACGACGTGAATAAGATAAACGCACATAAACGTCGTTCTTTCCGAGCTTTCGTCTGTCCACGTGTTTACATTTAATAAGCGTTGTACGGATTTTGACGAGACTTGGTATGAAAGTTACGTCATTGAAGATCATTCCCATATCGTACTTTTTAATTCCTTCAGACAGTAACACCAATCCTTAAACAAAGTAATGGAAATATAACAACACAAAATATCGTACAGTGTGTGTCAAGGTAATTTTTATCATACAGAAGAAAATGTGGATCTTGAAATATGTTCTTCGATAAAGATAACTAATGAACCTTTGGAGTTAAGGATGTGAAATTTTGTAGGGATATGGATAATTAATATACCTACAAATTAAGTGTGAAATATTATTTGTAATTCAGTAAGTAGAAACATGGCGGCGGTGCGAATCTGTAGCAAGCAAAAATACAAAACTTCGATCTCATTGAGATTTGATCGTATTATTCAGCTAAGTACTACTCAGAACTTCATTTAATTAATTATTCTTGTCCGTCTAATCACAATTTAAAATTTAAAATTAAAATTAAGATAATTAAAATATCATGTGATGTCCCTATCGAAACATTCTATTTACATTTAGAACATTTTAAATTGTGATTAGACGGACAAGAATAATTAATTAAATATATTTTTTCACAATATGACGCAACTATATCATCTCAGAACTTCATGTTAAGTGTATACATGCCTGTGTATGAGACTACACGCAAAAAATTGATGAAGTTATCAGCCGGATACAACGCGAGAGTTCGAATTTTGTTTTGTTAATTTATTTGGTCGTAATTTGTAGTTTACCTACAATATTCATTAAACATACAGCAATTAACCAATGTGTCCAAAATATCTCCGAAATGTCGTATTTTTTTAAAAAATACTCGAGACTACGAACGTTGTCCAGAGATTTAATTGTATCAATAATACATAATCGTCGCAAACCTTCAGATGTAATATTAGATGATTATTACAAATCATGAAGTCCGGAATAACCCGTCCAATTCAGAGACGCATTAAGACATTCGTAATATTTTATGGTAAAGTCTGAAGGTTTAATTTTAAATGTTTTTATATGAATTGGAATTGAAGGCTGATTTAAGTCTGTGACTCTGTGTGGCTTCAGTACCAAAGACGCCTTCAAATTGTCCCCTGAGCGCCTTACGTTAATGGTAGGAACTATACTTCAGTATCTTGTGGTTAGTTGCACGTAGGGTGCAGCTCGCAGGGGTGGAAATCCATTATCTCTGTGTTCGGGGTGCCCTTTCGTCACAAAAGAAGGGGAGGATTCTCTTTGTTATACCTGGCTTTTATTTTAATTAAGGGGCGAGACGACATCCATTGTGTCACACGTCCATCTCCGTGATAGATGGCATCCCGGCTTGCATCACCAACACGGGCGCATGCGCGTGACTGTGCACTTTCTACAACAGTTCCGGCATCGGACTGAAGATGGCTCTGTCAGCAAGTCCTCACGTCTCATTTCCGAGTCATTATCAGCCACCCTCGTCACGCCACGTGACTCAAATTACTGCTGTCAACTGTTTCAATTTATAGACACCCACATGCAATAGTCGTGTGGAAAATAAACATTGTTGCTGTGTAATTGCTGCTGCATTAGGTATTCGAATGCAAGCTGAAATTGAAACGGGTTTTGGCGGGGGGGGTGTTGGGGGGGGGGGGGGGGGGGGGGGAAATTAACTGTGAAATTACGACACCATGAAATGATTGTTAAGACATTTGAAACAATGTTCTCCAAGGTTTAACGTGTTCGACTGCTCTGGAAATCATTGGAGAGCCCAAATATATTTTCACAGACACTTCGAGGAACTTTGTAGTTGATAACAGTATTCATGAAGAGGTTATGGTCTGATGGAGAGTTCAAGAAAGTTTCTGTTACGTATTTCAAAGATGAAAATTGCGAGACCAAGAACGAGAAGGAAGGTGATATTATAATCGTCTGGAGTGGGTTAAACTGAACGAGGGTTAATCTATTTTGACATTAGTGTTCGTAGACCAGGGAAGCAGCCGATTTTAGCAACTGCAAAGGAGTAAATTGCCATAAATTTGCAATTAGAAAACATCAGTTTTGTTGATTCATATTGTCATCAACGAGCTACTGTCAGGACTTTACTCAATATCCTGTGGATCCAAAACTTCGTTCCTAGCTTACAGTCATTTGTTTATATTTGTGTTTCGTCCTTTCAACTTTTAACGAATTGACAGATCTTCGCACAAACTCATACATTTTAATTTTCTACAGTCTATAATAACAATATGGCGGACGCGCGAATTTCATCTTACCAGACCCTATGAGATTCTAAAATGATATACGGTAACATATCATTGAAATATATTCAACTTTATTCAGATTTTTATTTTTATAAATTACAAAACAACAACATGGCAGCTCTGCGAATAGATAATTTAGCCTCCAATTTTGACAGCTATAAGAAATGAACCATTGAAACTGTAAATGTGAATCTTCGTATTGAGATAGAATGTGTACATGGAAAACCTAAAATGTCTGTAATACGTGACTTACGAGCACATTATGCTTACGCTAAAGGCTGACAAATTTAAATATTTAAAAGCTTGTGTGGTTATGAATCGGGTTAAATGTTTTCTGCAAAGAAACACTAAAAGTCGCGAAAACTTTAGCTAAATACGCTGAGTTTAAATTCGCTTTAACCTTCTGTCTTCTCGTTTTTATATTCACATAAAAAAATTCCATCCCTGCAACCAGTCTGAGAATCTGATAGTCTCTCAGCTGTTCAAAAGGTTCCCATACTCTTTATGGTGCCCTGAGTTTTATTACCGTGTTCATAACAGCCGGCCAATAGTCATCCTGAAATTCGGTTCACACCCTCTCATAACCTATCTCTTTAAGATTCGTTTTAATATTATCTTTCCTTCTATACAAGGTCTCCAAAATTATCTAATCCTCGTAGGTTTTCAACCTGTATTCTGTAGGCTTCTCTATTGTTTGTTATGGGAACTATAGTAATTGTTTTTCCATGACTCGATCACCATTTTAATTATTTTTGGTGAAGAATGATTACAAATTACCTACGGTTCTTCGTTTTACGCATTTTTCTCGGGTCTCCTGTCGTGTTATCGTTCTTAGGTCCAAATATTCTCCTTAAAACTGTGTACTATAACTGAAATAAAATGGACCATACTGCTACAAAGAAGAGAGTGGAAGATTGTGTAGAAAGAATGGATAACATTATATTATTTGAGGGTGGCAATAGATTGATCTGTACGAAAATGTAGGTTACATAACAAAATATTGGGGGGAGGGGTGTTTCTGAGGCTCGTAAACATACCTAATTGGGTACTCCATGAGGATTTGCAAGAAGGAGGAGATTAAGATGAAAATCAGTGGAAAATTTGTTCAGGGTGACTTAGATTTGATACACTAGCTATTGGATTGGATTGGATTGGATCGGATCCAACTTCATCAGAATTAGATTAGAAGTCTGTCGAGAACACGGTAATGAATGTTTTGGTTTTACATAAGGCGAGAAATTTCTTGGTGTTTTGAGGTATTAAGAACTTCTTACGTTCCGTACATTTCTCTGGCTTAGTCAACGAACTGTCATTCGTAAACTGTCACTACACCTGTTTATAAAATATAAAGGAATTTTATAACCAAACGTTGCGGTAGAATTCTTTCGTATTCCGGACTTTTTGGATTCAAGTCCGGGTCCGGAAACTGCCGGACCTCAGATCTCGTGTCGCTTTCTTCAGTCCCTCAGTGCTTTTGTCTTTTTGTCTAAGCTGAACAGATGTAGCTTAAGATTTTACGAAATTATATATTCGGAATATACTTAACAATCGTGAATCTGATTGTAATATTGCGAAAATGTTTTCCGGTTCTTACCGGAGGCTGAAGCCTGGATAGGCCTATAATAAATCTGTTTGAATATAAAAAAAATGACGATGACATTGAAGAATACCAGAATGTGTGAAGAAGTCGGGTTTACCAGATGGCAGGCTACACATTACCGACAAGAGTTTTCTACTATTGATCTTGAGGAAAGTCAAAAATGAGATGGTTGGACCGGCCTAATGGACCTAAATCTTGGAATGAAAAACAAGACTTTTTTCGGCCCGAAACGTCCATTGCTTCACATGAAGATTTAATGGTTTATATTGGAAGACAACAGCTTTGGTAGAGAGCTTCTTCAGAAATTGGTAGTGGTATAATTAGTAAAGAAATTTAAATCTTTTATTGAACCCGAATGTTCATTGCCGTGTTTACAAGAGCCCGTCAACGGTCCTGTCCTGTGCCAGATTAATCCAATTTTCAACAAGTAGTGTTTTCTCTCCAGGTTGTCCGACCAAGTTGGTTTGTCCATGCGTACTACATGCCTCGTCCATCATGTTCCGTATGTTCTCAGACACAATGATTCCTGCTTTTGTCAATATTTGATGTCAATAATTTTTAAGTTGTAAATCAGAATTAATTCCGCTAAAGCCTCGGGGATGAAAAGTCTGCAGAACGAGATCTGCGAACTGTCCTTAATAAAATAAAGAGATCAAACTTTGTACTTCATTTTTTTTTCTGTCCTCGCCAAATTTCATCAAATTATCTTCTGATTTTATTCTGGTGACTTAGAGCAATACGAGATTGGAATGTAGTATATGAGTTTGTGAAATATGTCTGACATTAAAATTTCAATGTGCGCATTCTGTTTACAATTTCCCCTTAAATATGTCGAAGGAAAAGGCATCCAATTCTGTTGTTCTGATCGTGGAGCTTAACTGCGTACTTATTAATACCACATGACGAAATTTGCCTCTGGTTTATGTTAAACAATTTGACCTTGTAGATCTTCAGAGTTGTCCTGTTAGTACTGATCTACAGTGCACGTAAACTGAAACAATTTCGTGCCTTATTATTTACGGTACAGAAAAATAACCCTACGAGTATGCCTAAATGTTAACATTCTTAGATAAATATGACATTTTTAAGTCGTAAACACAAAGTAATTAAGTTATTTTACAGGGATAATAAATAAAATCTCCAAAAAAAAAAATAATCTGCACATTTACACACTCAAAAGCTAAAATAAATTAAACAAGCCAGAACCTGGGATTACATCGTAATAGTCCTGGTGCAATGGTCAGAATTTGATCCTTAACCCTTAATCGAATCGAGCATCGTGATTAATGTAGCACGCATGGACTAGGTGATGATTCATGGTCGATGAGATCGCTTCAAAGACCAACATGCATACGAGAATATTATAAAAAATTGTTTTAAATACATAGAGTGGGAAGATGAGGGTAGTGTTCAGAGACTGTTTCTTGTGAAGACTGTAATGTATCCCATAAAATTGAAGATGGTTTTACATTGGCGTAAATTAAGAGATTGGAGGAAAGTAAATAATAATTAATAATTATAATGAAATAAGATTAGTTGAGGATATCTAAAGAAGTAATTGGTATCTGTAGTCTACAAATTGTAACACTACACGAAAATGTAAATTTCGCTTCAGTAAAATTTCCACAAGATTTGCATCAGCAGCGAGTGAGATAGGCGCGCGGTTAGAACCTGAGAGTAGTCAAAGGGGGACAATCCGCACGTCATTTCGTGTGCGGGCTGACGTTTGACTTCAGGTGTCTGAGTATCGTCCATCTGTAGCAGTGGTTAATATGAGTTTTGCATTCAGACAATTGCGAGTTCGATGCTGACAGGTGTTAAAATTACTGAACGATATTTATTAGATTTGAGATTGTTCACGGCTTTGAGGATGATCTTGGTTTTGGCAAAGTTTAATCTCCTCGGTAAATACCAACACTTTGGAGGAACATACTGTCTCAATCTTCAGAGCTGAAGTGGTAATGCTTCAGTTCTCAGCATCGTCACAGTAGTCCTGAAGGTAGAAACATAAGAACATGTCATGCAAATTGTATACCTAGAGTAGGCTGTAATTACATTTCAATGAGGACGTATCAAACCGTGACACCTGAGACAGCGAAATATTAAGACCCATTACAACGATTAATGATTGTGAAATTACAACAATACGAAATTCCGTATCGATATCGGAAACTTTCATATCGATATCGAACGGTTTTATCGCTTGAAAGCTTTCTAAATTGACATTTACCGAATTACGACCTAAACTGTACTCTTTATTTAAAGCGTTTTTTGCTAAATTAAGTCAAATAATTCAGTGTTCAACCCTGCAAATTACTTTTATTAAAATTATGCAATTTCTATTATATATTTCTTTCTTCCCATAACCTAAAAAAAATCTCTCTAAATCTTCTGCTGTGGAATGAATTCCGAAGGTGACTGACTTCTTCAAAGCCCTGATGACTCACGAAACGTCGATTAACTTTTACCAGACGGTGCAACAACCCAGAATACAGCCACCTTCGTACTCGTCGCCTTGAGAACCTAAAATCTCACTTGTCTTAGGTATTGCCTAATAAATATTAGTAAGAACATTAAGCTACCAAAATATTATGCGATGTATCGATAAGGCTTGTGCTAAATACGTATCGATATGTGATTTTTTTATCGTATCGTATAATATGGATTTGCGTATATCAGCTGACATTTATGCAACCGCTAATTGTCGCAATTATCACGTCCTTCGTCTGCTTCTTAACCAATTACACTCCGGACTGAGAGACGCCGTTATAACAAATTTTGGCATTAATGGAATAATCTGGAACTCCGGTACTAGATATCATTTTCTTGGCAATATCCAGCGTGCCCCACAATATCCGCAGAGGAACGTTGCCTCCCCTGTTATGGCGGATTTTTATTGGGTCGTTCCACGAGTCCTCGCGGAGTTTTAAAACTGCCGGCGTTGGAACCTGTTTTAATGCTCCTTGCTATTATTGAGCACTGAATCTTTCTAACTAAACTTCCAAGCATCCGAATAATGGTTATTGCATTGCGTTTTATAAACCCCGCCATTGTACGCTACGTCAGATAAAGCAGGATTTATAATCGCAGTGGACGAGCTGAAAGGCGCTCTGTTTAACACACAAGGGCCCAAAGTACCTTTCACAGAACATCAGTATTGAATTCCCTGTAAGCCGTGTGAGACATTTTAAGCAACAACACACAAAATTTGAAATATATAGAATCGCGGAACTGCATTAAGAGTCAACAGAAACTTAAATGGCTCGTTTCTAGAATTCAGTGTAGAAGACACGTAATTGCTCAGTTAGTACAATTTAGTACATAAATTTAATAAAAATAAAAGTAAGGCTGTCCCACTATACGCCACGTAGGCGCTTAGGGGGAGAGGCGGTATAGCTCCTACTCATTCTCGACCTCGGCACTAGATGGGGGTGAGTGGTCAGCTTCACACCTCGGCCGTGTTTTACCCACCGGGAAAGAACCCCGGTACCCATTGGATAGGAGACTGGGTGGGACCCAGAGCCGGTCTAGATTCAGAGGATAGAGGAAAAATCCTCTGCCCCCGTCGGGGACCGAATAATAAAAAGTATTTGATATAAATAAATGTAATACATCAATATAAATTGCTTCAGAATTTATAAGCAAAAATAATAAAATCACTTTATTAGCAACTTAGAAAATTCTAAATTTTGGGGGGAAAAGCTTTGGCCCATTAGGTAGTACACTTCTAATTTAACATTCCCTTTGCTATTCCGAAGAAAATAAATGAAAAGATATCAATCACTAATGTTCCTGTGTGAGATTTGAGGTTCTCAAGGCGGTGAAGATGTAGATGTTGGTTTTTTTGGGATTGTACGTACACACCAAGGTTTCGGAGGAAATTATTGTCTCCATTCTCAGATCCCAAATAATTTTCACAGTTTGAAGATGATTGTCTCCTACAAATGTTCGCATTTGTTTTGTATGAGTGTGGAAAGTAGGTTCTTATTTAAAGAGAAGGGCATGAATTATATATATATATATATTTTAATAAATCTGCTCAGAGAAATAGTCACCGAAGGATTTAGGGAAAATTAACGTCTCTAACATGAAATTTACTCGCTTACGAAGATGAATTACTGTTGTGAACACTGAATTTTGGTGATGGAACCTCTCGTAAAATGATCATTTGAAAGACCGAGTTGGAGATAGTAAAATAAGCCTAGAGGCCTACAGAGTAGGCTGGATCACGAAGACATCGGTTATGAGGGGCTCAGGCGTTTGATATAAGTCGTGTTGAACCTTCGATTTCTAATATCAGTAAATTAGTTTGTTACTAACGTGACTACTCGCATATTAGTCGGCGATATTTCGTTCCCTAACTAACAATTTAGAATTTTTACGCCGTAGCAATACGTAGAGTAGCTCTGTGACTCATTTAACCTCCAGTATACTACGAAGATTTTTCAGGAATGGGTGGAGCTCTACCTCCAATCTGTTCTAACTCCCCCTAGTGGCGTGTGGAGTCAGAACTTTGCGTATGACAGCAAAATTTATTTCAGTTGCTGAAAGCTAAGAGCTTTGCAGGTTTAATCTAAAACTTACAGCTGAAATCTTGCAGATGGATTTCATTTGGATTAATCTGTGTCTGTCAGAAACCTTAAAAGCGAATAAGTATACTCCAGCTTGGGGTACACGCATTTTTAAAAACATCTTGTTGGCGATTTGACGTTTACCTTCGTACTGATTTATTATTAATACAACTCCAGCTATGAGACAACTCAGATTTATTCGTCTTCATATCATAAAGGACCCAGGATATCTGAGTTACTATAATGACAGCCATCTTAATTGCCACGAGAACCTTAAATTTTACAGAAATTAAGTGGTTTTTACAATTCTTTCATGAAACACTGCAATATAAAATCTAATTAAAACCGGATTATCCGTATTGGATTTCATTTATTCTTTCGTACGGTGAAAATTGGTCACGGTTTACGTTTCAAATAATATTGCCACAAATAACAAAAAATAAATTTAATAGACTGACGTGCTGTTATAATAACACAAATGTATAACGTGCTCAAAGTTTAGAAATGGCCACTGTCCATTAAGATGGCAGATGGCAACCAAGAATAAAGTCATCTTTCTACTCACCTCCGTGAGAACCTCAAATCTTACAATGTCTAATAGAACCGGGTCGTAATGAATCATTTTTCATCAGAGAACAAGGTAGAATGTGATCTTTTGAGCAAGTTTCCAAATTGTGATCCTTTTATATTCATTGTTCTTCGTTTATAGAGGGCAGAAATGTGTTCTTGCAGAAGTAGAGACAATGTAACACTTTAAAGAAAACGTAAGTTACAGGCCTGCGTATATTTTGTATCTTATATCGTTGTTTTATGGACTGTAAGGTTTATGAGAACAATTTTATTGTAAAAGTAACGTGGACATTAGATTCGCTGACACAAACTCAAATCAAATTCCCGTGACAACGTTTACATTAGACTGCCAATACTACGTTTAATCGAAATCCGTCCAGTAATTACAAAAGGAGATACAATTCCCATTACACGTTCATTTGGTTAGTTTCTTACTAAAAAACACATGAAACTGTTTGTTTTACAGTGAGTCTAGATTTCCGTCTTCTGCTTTGTTGCGCTGTGAAGATGTGAACTGACATTTTATATGTGTTTTTTGCCTCCCTTGAGAACCTGAAATCTCACCAAATACACAATGTATCTTAACTAAACGTTCCGTGTTGGAGAAAATCATTGAACGGCCCCAAGCAAACTCCAGCCTGCATATTAGTGTTGGATATGACGTCACATGAATCAGACTCATGGTATCATGGTTCAGCTGCCATTTCGTGATCTCAATAAGCTTTCTCTGTCAGGATTAGAGGGCTTATGTGGGGGAGGGGGGGGGGTCTTGGAACAGCTGCTTAGTGTGATGGATGCTGTATTAACACCAGGGGGCGTCTGTAGATAGACTTGCATATTAACAGCTTCGTTTGTGGTTAGCAGGGGCTCGTCACCAGGAAGCAGAGGGTATATTATCACAGGCATTGGTGTTGCCGTTGATGATTGGACAATGTTGAGAAAATTACGAGAGTACAGCAATTGTGGCTGATACTATTAATCGAATATTAGTTTTAGCAAAATGATTAATTTACAGATTAATTGGGCTAGTTTCAGATTCTTTCATTTATACACACTTCTCCAAAGCGTTCATGTATTCCAAATAACCAGTCGGTCTATGAATATTTTACGGCTGTGCCACACCCAACGGGGGTTTGTCGCCGGCGTCTCACGGGGTATGTCTGGGTCAACTTCTAGGGCAGTCCATGTGGAGTTTACATGTATCTCTTCAAAGACTTACGATTTTCCATTGCCAATATTATTCCATCTTTGCCCCATATTCACTCTTAATATCACATTGGAGATGGACAATGGTCCAGTTTTGCAGAAACGTATCTCACTCAATTCTAGCTACGAGGGAAATAAAACTTAAACGAACATTCGACGTAATGTCGTTAAATATTCAATTAATCGACTTACATTCTGAGGAGATAATTCATACTGTCTTAAAGTGTGGCACTTAGTAAATTAGTAGGAGAATTATCTAAGCAGTGACCACACTATGTAGTGATAATTCCATTAAATATTGCACCGTTGTCAATCAAACCGCCATATTGTGTATTATTTGAAATTATTTGATGTAAGTTCGATGTTAATCGTGTCCCTTGTTACCACGCCATGGAGCGTCCTCGGGTTTCGGGAGGATGAGACGAGATTGAGATATAGATGACAGCTGAGAATATACTGAATAACCAGTCACGGAGAGCCGATAAGGGGTAGTTCTTCAAATTGGCAGATAGGTGAGGGCTAACAATTCCTCACCGTAAAGAAACAAGTTACGGAATGTTATTCAAGGCCTCGAACTTGGATTGAGGGCTTTTTTGAGGACGTCAATGAACCTTGGGGTTTTATGAAAGGCGAGCAATTTCCTGAATAGTTGAACGTGAGTTGGCATCTCAGGAAAGATTGTTCTTCGTGGAATGAGTCAGCGAGCGGGCTACTTAGTTAGTTGCTGTAAATTACTTGCCCGAAGTACCGCTGTGAATCATTTGTTGCGAGTGTAACACTGACTCTGGTTCAAACTCAAGTTACTTCTGTACTGGTCTACGAGTATAGTTTATACAACCGTGTTAGCTTTGAGGTTCTCAAGGCGGTGAATTTATCGACGTTGGGCCTTTAACTTGTACGAGGTAGGTAGATATTAATATAAATGTTTCGGATAAAAATATACATCCATCTTCAAAGATGAAGACGTGGACCATTGTGTCATGTTAACAATTCTGTTATTAATCCAGAGAAGACACATTTCGTTAGCATTTGACTTACAGGCGCTCTTAAATACACTGTCGTCTGTAGCTTCTTCGTGTTAAACGATAAAATATGTGAATCCCACGTAACCTCTTTATACATCTAGTAACAGTCATCGTTCGATTTAAGCTGATATATGAAGATTATTTAAATTATTCTAGATTACTCAATGGACCGACCGTGTTTATTCCGAAGCAACTATATGCATTGTTTGCATCGGCGCATTTATAATCCTTAATATGGGGTAAAACTTGTCGTCTGCATTGATGTCAAAAGTTCTACTGAGACGGGGAAGGTTACCAGTAACATTTTGAGCAAACAGAGGTTGGTAGAACTGAGATTCTAAACCTCGAAGGCTTAAGGTGAACAGAACGTGAAGATTGGTTGCAAGCTACAGGACCATCACATAACTTTATTAGAAGAAATATCGATAGTATTAGAGTCGTCTCTGTGAAAGCCAAATACCAGAAGGATTTCAACCAAGGATGTTTGTTGATAAAACATCTGTTGTCGACGAAGGAAAAACAGAGACGCGAGGTTTCTGGATGACAGTGCGGAGTGAACTTGGAATGAGTGAGTGTTCTCTTAAAATTGAAAACGTCGGGCAACGCTTGTTTGATTTATTGATTACTTATTCATGCCAGTGCTACTGTTCGGTACCCAGAGGAGATCGATGTTTTCTGGTCCCATAGTAATATTAACGCTGTACCCTGTCCTATGCTATCCTTAAGTTCTGTTGACAGATTTCTTGCAACCTTTCACGTCATGAACCAGACTTGGGCCAACAGAGTTCATCATCTAAATTAGACCAAATTTAAAATATTTTGATTAAATTAATTAATTTCCCTGTTGCTACTGATGATGAACTGTTGAGGTTGAAACGCGTATGTACCTAGTGTCTTTTTTATAGTGTTAATAGTTGTTTGTTTATTTATTTTATATTCTCATACACTACGCGGTATACAAAGTTTTAAGATCAACTCGTAATGTTTTTGATGTCAAATGTGAACCGGGGCAAATCGTCCACTGTTATAACTTCTTGTACAGGAAAGAAAATTGTGATAATTCCAGAAGGAACAGAAATGCTGACCCCACATCTCTGAGAGATTTGAAGCCCTTCGTAGTTTTAAACTGCGTAAGTTTTCCTTCCCGTGTTTTTAACGGTGTAGTATTCATGTAATCCAACAGAGAAATTTGTGTCATTTGTTACCTCGCTGGTATTGTGGTCTTGTAACAAAATCAAATATCTTTTAAGATAAATTAGGAGTTCTCAATACGCGGCGCACGAGCCGCTTACAGCCCGCAGTTTCCTTTTTCGAGTACATATTTGTAATTCTATATCACCCTGAATGACGGAAATTGTTTGTTTTTTTGTTAATGCAGTCGGTATTTGGCAATAGGTCCACCTATTTCTGTGAGAAACTGTTTAGCTCGATGAAGAACCTGGTATTTAAAGGCTGACGTAGCAATGTAGTTTCAAGTTTATCCCCGAATGTCGATTCTGTTAAAAGAAATGTTTTGAATAATACGTGAACCTGTTTGCAGCAGTTGTCTTAATGTAGTATAATTTGTAACAAAACTGCAATGGCCTTTCAGTGAATTGTCGTCTTATTTATAAACTTGCCTTCCGCGAGCCGATAACGTATCGTGAATGTGGTCCCAGGTCGGGATAAAGGATGAGAACCCCTGAGTAAAATATTCTAATAGTTTGCATATCTACTACGGTTACTGTTATTGTTATTATTATTATTGAATTTTGATAGGAAATCCTTCTGGAAAACGACCACTGGGCAGACCAAGAAATAGATGGGAAGATAACATCAAGATAGCTCTTTGGGAGAATGGCAAATGGATGGAGTTGGCTCAGGATCGTGGCCGGTGGCGGGATTTGGTGTTGTCGGTGTTGGACCTGAGAGTTCTGCTACCTGGGGGTAAGTTATTATTATTAGTAGTAGTAGTAGTAGAATTATTGTTATTAGAAAACACTTATTATGCCTACTTAAGTACCCTAAACATTATGACTACATTAAATTAGTTTCGCATCGTTACAACCTTTGTAATTGCTGACTTATAAACAATACTCAAAAGCTAAACTTTTAAAGATCTCTTGCCACACAGCGGCCTTAAGAATTAAAACTGCGTGTGAATAGCTTTATAATTTGCAGTCGAAGCAAAATGCTATTAGATCAAGAAGGATCAGCTAGTAGCACAGGTTTGGAAAGGAAGAATTTCAACAACTGGACCTGGGCAAAGATGAAATTCGACATAGATCTTGAAGGAATAGGGCGATGACTCAGAATTGGGACCAGTGGCGGACTCTTGTAAAAACAGCAATGAATTTTCGGGTTCTGTAAAAGGCGGGAATTTTATTGGCTAGCTGCGCGACTATTGGCTGCTCAATGACTCTTCATCGTTGAGGTCTTTACCGTGTCTTAGGCTTTGCCTTGAGAAACTAGGTCAGGCCTCACACACCTCGCTGATGGTCGCTGGTCTCTTTTTGTCCGGAATCAAACCTGAGACCTGCCGAAACCGATCATCCTGTCCGACCTCTGTAGAGTTTCGTTGCCTGTCGCGGGGTTCGGGGGAGGGGCGTCGTCCACAGCCGTCACGACTAAAATCAAGACTAATGCAGACACGGATCTGCACTACTCGCTGGGTCTCCAGGGAACCCGAAATGGCTATGCTCCCTGCGAGAGCGACACGGACATGACGTCACCACCAGCCCACAGCGAGCGTGTGGGGTCGACACACACCTAGAACTCAATAATATCGATAAAACATAAACAGGAGAAGAACGCTGCGAGTATAAATCAGCAGTCGGTGGTAAATACGTGAAAGTTTTGTTCGACAAACGGTGAAACTGATTTGGAAGTTTTGCGAAGCTCTCGCTTTGAAATCGAAGCCTCTGTCCAGTAATGGAGTGCGGCTAAAGTTCTCTCTCCGTGCTTGTTTCGTCATGAGGATGGATTGTTACAGTTAGCTTGCCTCAACCCAAGACGAGAAACTTTCGTAGTCATTCTCTGCAGAACGATGCGGAACTCCGCAGGAATTTTACGTTCAAAACCCAATAAACTCAAAACGTTGAAATAATGCAGAGTTCTCAAACTATTGCAAAGTACGATCGAACTAGATTAAGGGACGAATGATGACTTTTAAGAGAAAATCGAACGATTCTGTCCAGAAGGGATCAAGAAATGACCCAACTCCTTGACTGCTGGATAATTATGATGATATTCTTTCAAAACAGAAAATTCATTTCACTGAATTTATATTCAACTCCTTGACTGCTGGATAATTATGATGAAATTCTTTCAAAACAGAAAATGCATTTCACTGAATTTATATTCAGAAATATTAACTAATTCCATGGAACAGAGTCCTTTTTGAGAAGCTAATAGTAGCTTAGTTATTCAACAGAATTCTTCGTCTTTCAAATTTATTACAGTGCTCAAAAGACACCGCGAGTGATTTTTACTCTAAGCTAAAAATAATCCTATTACTTGTGGCAATGGAGTGCACGGGGCAATGAGTAACGGCTTGTTTCGATCGATATGAAGAATGTTTATTGTTATTAGCTTTCGATATAATCATTTGCCTGCGTCTTAAAATCAAGATTTTAAACTTTAATACGTTTCAGAGATTTCCTACGCCTCCGTCTTCAGAGTCGAACACAGGACAGATACTTCCTTTGTGGAGTTAGATAAATATATTAAATTAAATTATAATACAAGGTTGAAAAGAACCTAATATTTTTTTAATTATAAATTTTAAAAAATAGACAATGTATACTTTACCAGTAAAATCCCGAAGAAGTCGTCTGTCTTCTGGAATGCAGAGTCGTGTAGTGTAGTAGATATTTATCGACGTTTCAGAGAAACACGAATTTACAGCTTTCATCATCGAGTTAGCAAAACATCCGCGCCAGGTAGGTTCTACAACACAGACTTCCCGTCCTCAGTTTAGGCATCACCTTGAAGATGGAGTCAGTAATCTCCTCCGAAACGTCGGTATTTACCAGATTAGGCCCGCATGGTGCTACATCCCAAGGAAAATCGTCTTCAACGTGGATACCAAGTTCGTACGTACATCGTATCCCGAGCACGTGACAACATGCCAGCGCCCTGACAAATGTAAACAATGTGTAAGAGGGACTTCTTTTTCTAATTAAGTCTCGTTCAGGGGCTTAGATCTTCCAACGCGTCACGAGTGTTGGGATGGGTTAGGAACTTGTGTTTAAATTGCATAGAACTCGGATTACGGCTTCAAAATTGAATCCGATTCTCAGCGTGTGTCGGATGCAACGCAATGTCTGCGGGGGGTGTTCGATTACTGGAAGGGCGTGGTAGGTCTACGGTGGTGCCTCTGCTTCGAACAGCCCGGCTGTGTGATTTAATAGAGCCACAAGGAAATGCCGATGAGGTAATGTGAGTAAAATGTTTACGTTTTCAAACTTCAACACATCTCTCGATTATAGCCTGTAGCCCTGGTCATTATGGTGTTTATTTTAATATCTCACGTTAATCATCCCTAAATTACTTATTTATTTATTTTAGTGTTCTGTCTGAGGACAGGTCCATATGAACAGGATCCTTCCATCCTTTTCTCGGACTGGGACCTGTTCATATACGTTCTTGGCAGATGATCCAGAAGTGGTTTGCCATTGCCTTCTTCTGTGTGTGAATGGAGTAATTGTTGGGATGCCACGGAGGAAAACTCCGTGTTGCCTAGACCACGGCCTTGCCCAACACAAGTTATAAATTCGGGCACCGCCGGGAATCGAACCCGAGACCCCCAGGATTACAAGACCAGCGTTCTAACCGCTAGACCACCGTGGCATCTCCTAAATTACTTATAAAATAATATAAAGCAAAGTTACCCACAACATTTCTGGGAATGAAACGTTTTTTTACCTTTCAAATAATCCTCATGTCACCAGTTATTATACAATGATTTAAAAACTTACGATCCTAAGTTTTCCTGGTTTATTTGCGTCTAATTTGTAGAAGGTAACTTTGCGTGTATTGAAACAAGTTAGGATTCAGATGTAAATTATAACCTGGAAAACAGATCAGTTGGCACAAACGTATTCTTCATGCTGAAATGATTAAAACCTCTAAAGCTAGATAGGTAGATATGAACAGGTGGCTCCCGTTATACACGGGGGGTTGCGTTTCTGTAACCCGTATAATACAAAACCCAACGAAAACGCTTAAAACGGGGTAACCTAACCTAACCTAACCTAACCTAACCTAACCTAACCTAACCTAAGAATCGCTTTTATGTTAAACCAACGCCAGGATTCTTTGATTTTAAGTTTACACATTAATTTTAATATATTTTTAATACTATGCATATAATATACTTTAAAATGTAAATAGAGAGGATTTGACGCATATAATATAGTTTAAAATGTAGCCTCGGATAGGATACTGAAGAAAACCCCGCAGATATGATAAGACGCGGATGTCTAAAGCATTTATAAGGAGAGCCACACGGAACTTTACTTAACTGTTTAAATTTCTTGTAATTATTTTATTTTATTATTCTTGTCAACGTTTATTCAAATTTATTTTATTCAGCACGTGTCCATTTGATTGAAGTCTATTTCTCGCGTTTCCCTTTTTCACCGCAGTGACGCGTAAGCTTTAGTGAACCATTTGACTGTTGTTACTTTATAATAGTAATGTGATTGAACGTTAAACTTTACCACGTGACCGCGAGAGACAGACACTGAGCCCCTCGGTTCAAGCAATCAGCAGAGTTGCTACGTCTTGTTTCTGGTTTTCAGTTCGCTGTTCTTCGCTCCAGACTACACGTGATAACCAATTCTACAACAGAAATATTAACTTCTTAAGTATAGTGCCTCAAAGTTTAGCAACCACAGTTTCAAGCCTGCCGTTTCAAAGGATACAGATTAGCATCTCTTATAAATATTTTCAATGAAATCGATATTTGTCACCGAATGTGACACGATAAGCGTCTTTGTTTGGTGATTGGTGGTTTGTACATCTTCATATTCGAGAGATCTCCAGGGAATCTTGTAGCAATTCAGGTACCTGTCATTTTTTGACTAAATTTTTCGTTTAATTAATTATTCTTGTCCGTCTAATCACAATTTAAAATTTGCAATGTAAATCGAATGTTTCGATAAGGAACATCACATGATATTTTAATTATCTTAATTTTAAATTTTAAATTATGATTACACGGACAAGAATAATTAATTAAATATATATCTTCACAATATGACGCAATGTTCCTAAAGGTATGAGATTCATTACAGAGCCTAATGATTTTCTATATATTTATAACAATGTATGATTCATAAAAGAAACGCTATGTTAGACATTGTCCATTGTCTGTGGTGTTTTTATTTCAAAGACGTTTCGGGAGTTGTTGTCGTCTTCAGGTGATTGGTTGTCATTATACTAACACTCTTTTTTGTATAATGGATTCTTCTCGGGCTACTACCAGCCGTGTGTAAGGTGGTTTGACGGAGAAAACACCAATGTTTCGAGAACCATCTTCGTCCTCATCCTCAGGGTACTTACACGGATGGTAGCCCGAGAAGAATTCTTTATACTTAGTCGCCGTGAAAACTTCAGATCATATTATTTTTTTTGTATTTTTAGAGATAACGGGTCCGACCGTTGTCACTAATAATTGTCACTGATGTTTTCTTTGCGGTACGGGCTGAATTCTTAAATATTATTTAGACGAGCTTCGGCTTCAAATGATTAAATCTACGACTGGATGTCTGGAGTAGAAAATGAACGCAACACGAAAGCGAGTAACTGATAAGATAGTTCAATGGAATATTGTGAAAAATTTAGTTGAGAAAATATCGAAATATTAAGGAAATATTGAAACAGAAACGAAGAGAGAGAGACATGGGGTTGCACAAATCAAGGTGGGGGTTGATAGGCGAGGCATGTAGCATGAGAGAGATGAGAAATGATTATAAAATTATAACTAGAAAACCATTGGAAGTAGATGGGAGGGATAGATTAAAATGGTTATTAATAAAACTGGCTGAGAGGGTCTGGAGCGGATTAATCTAATTCAGATTAGCTTCCGTTAATGAGCTGATATGAACAATGGGAATGAAACTCAAAGTCGTAGAATTTTTTCACGAGTTGATCGACTCTTGCCTTCTCAAGAAGAAAATTTTCCATTCAGTTGGATTAACCCCTTACTGGTAATATATGAGTCTCAGTGTCAACAGGGCTTATTTCCTTAATCATCATTAACCATATGATCTTTGCCATGTTGAAGTGTTATGTTTCCTTTAAGGCACGGACTGAATTCATAAATATTTTTTATATTTCTTCATTTTCAAAGTGTTAAAGGAGACAATACCTATTTTAATTTATCCCGTGGTTGTAAAATTAAATTGGTATTCAATTCGAAATGTGGACAGAATTCCAATTCTTGGCTCCCTGCTCCTTTCAACGTTTCGATTCAACATAAAGATTTAAGTAACATCCATTTGTTTCTCTCATAATAATAAAATAAACTTGAATGTGTGATGCGTTGATCCCGTAATCCTGATATAGTGGCGACCTCACACCATTCGACATCAAACAGCAAGGATTTCGGGGTGGATGCACGATCATACAAATGGCCCATTTTACGATTCGTACAACCCTTATTCGTTTCTGGGGATTTCCGAGAAACAAACGTTACAATTTATATATCCAACTAGATTCACAGATCAGGTAACAAGCCGGGAGACGGAATTGCTGAAGGGGAACTTCCCTGCGGGGTTACGACGGTGACCGATGAAACGTCTTCAAAACCAAGTACACGGTGCGAATGTAAGCTCGATTCCTTACCAGGGGTCTCTGCATGCAGTGCAGTTAGGCTGCATTTTACTGAGTGTTTCCTGATTTGGTCCTTGCCCTGCGATGCAACTTCTCCAGTTCATAAAATAAAAATAAAGAAACATGACAATAATTATGTTAATAATAACTTTCATGCTCGATTTTTAGCCTGTATTTCGTTTATTTATTCTTATTAATTATATAATCCCAGTTAATACAGTGTTTATTAAATAAATCATTCAAGACTTGTAGATGGAATAGCTGATAGCCTAATTTTAAGGAATATTGTGGATTTTTCGTTGGTAAACTGAAGATAACCACAAGAATCTTCAGGCAAAATAACCTCTTAGATATGAACCCGCGATATTCCGAACGTTCCAAGTCTCCTGCAATAACCGGACGTAATAAAATGAATTGATAAATTATATCGCAACCCGATATAAGATATATAAAAATGAAAATAAATACTTTATATGATTATAAAGGAAGATGACGTAATTAATTGAATACGGAATGATTGGAATTGGACGTAACACGTTCGATTATGTTCTATGCTCATGGTGTTGATTCATTGGGTGAAAACATATCAGAAAGGTGGTAATGTGTACTCTTTGGAGTATGCCCTTATTCTAAAGGCGTTCTTTACGCAACTGACGCTATCAATGAAAAAAGATTTTTGGTCTAATTTCTGCAAGTGTGTGTAAGTGTTCATGATAGGAAGGATAATATTAATAGATGGAATAAGGCTGTTTTTGAAATCATTGCCTTTTTCAATGTGACCACTGAGGAGCGCTAGGCAACAGACGGCAGCCACTCGTATTTAAAATAGTCACACTTGATGGCTTATCTCTGTTTCAACGCGACAGAACCCCGTCAGTTGACACAGTGTCTTGAAATAAGGTGAGAAGTTAAGAGTAGGCCTATTAATTCCATTAGCTGCTTGTCACACCAAACAGCCGGCCAGATGCATTCATATGCAAAGACAAGTGTCCGTGTCTCGCCCACCAATGTTTGCAGTGAAAATGGAGGTTCAACACATAAGATGACTTGTTGACCTCACGTTAATGAAAAGCTAATATCATCGTTAGAGCAGTGTAGCGTGTTGTATTGAAATGCAAAGAATGTGTAAGTGATAATAGACTTATAGGAATAAGAAAGTTTGCTATTCTAAAATATTAAAGTTAACGACTTTCACAAGCAAGTCACACGCCTTCAGCCAGCCACTGTTAAATTGTATTTATGTATGTATTAACTTTATCTTCTTAATGATAATATTTCTCTGCTTATTTGATATGAGCATTATTAATTTCATAGTACCTATTTAGCTTTGTTTAATCTAACAAATTTCTGGCAGCTAGTGAACGGAAGTCCACTAAAGTTACTTCAGAAGATTACCGGTTATTAAGCAACAAATTAATATATTTTTATACTGAGACTCTACGCTAAAGATAACACAGTTTATTTTTTCAATGAGAGAATAAGCAGTCTCAGTTTTGAAAGAATCTTAAAGGAGTCGAGGTTTAGACTTAGTTCTGATATTACGAATCCAAATTTGCAAAAAGTAAATAAATTAGGAAAAAAATAGATTACAAATTCGGAAGATTTGAGATTTAAATTATTTAATTAAGTAATCGGATAACTTATAAGTTCCTTGTGATTTGTTGAGTGTGGGATCAGTTGTTCAGACTACGTATGTCTGTACGGTACAAAACAGGAAAAACTTAGGCATACAGAAATGCACCGGGAAAGAGACGAACCCACGGTCCGAGAGTGTAAAATCGTGCAGTCATTTGATAGGAATTATTATATTGTTATTATTGCTCGTCACTCCGTCACGGCACGCGGAATGTAGTGACAAAGCAGCGTGTCCTTCGCGACCTCTATAAATCAGCGCAGTCTTGCAGGAAGGTCGCTGGTAAGGTCCACACATGATTTAGATTTCACCACGGCTATCAATTTCCATTAATGTAAGCCTCCAGTGTGTAATGAAGTGGAGAATATAGTATAGTACTCGGACTCGCAAGATGAGCATTTGACAAATTTACTTCCTTCAAACCTAGATCTTCGCTATGCAGTGTTCATTTATTGGTTTCAAATTAACCCTATGGAGCAAATTCTTTCTGTAGGTGCCAATAGTCTCTTAGCTAATCAATAAAATTCAAGCTTTTATGGAACACGGATATTTATTAACGTGGTCGCTAGAGACCGCCACTGGTCTGTCTACTCAGCCAGATGAATCCAGTCCAGTCCACCAAATTTCTTTAAAATTTAATTTAATCCTCGTCGCATCTTCAGATTTTTTGACAAAACTTTAAATACAGTTCTTAGCTATTCCATGTCCTCCCCCAAACTCATTGATCTAATGATCATAATAATATCTGACGAAGATTACAAATTATGGACCGTTTTGTTGTAAAACTTTCTCGAAAATCTCTTACGTTTAAATCAGTTCCTTATCTGACTTTTAAATTTCATATTTTATTTGTGATAGAATGAATTTGAAAGGACGTTAATGGTTGTGACTTGTCTGCTTTTGTTACTCTGTCGTTAGAGCGTAAGAAGATTAATAAAATAAGACAGACTGATGTTAAAAAACGGATAATCTGATCGAGATGCTAAGCACATACTTTTAAAATTAAATCCTGAGATCTACTGCTACACGAATTTCCATTACAATCTTTGGTGACAGGTCTCTGCCTCGTATTAACATACAGAATGTCGGCGTCGTAGTTTTCCTCAGTCGCTTTAAGTAAATTTAAGGATAGAACCTTAAAATATTCCACGATCCTTTCTACTCAGTTGATATCACCGGACAGGTTTCAGTCGGTAGGTACCCGGTTCGAATGCCGGTCAGGATACTGGTTAATTATTTAGGTTTTACCACGATTTTACTCACTTTCTGGACACGAGTACCTGAAGAGTATTTTCAGATTTATCGCTGCTGTGTCCTGTCAAATCCTTACCCACTGGTCATTTATGTTCAGTTTTGATATCTTATTTTTGCTGTGTAATCTGATCATCTGAAATAAACTCTGAAGTACGTCTAATCTGATTGTAGTTAACCGACGTTTCAGAGGTGATTTCTATCTCCATCGGCAGGGCTATAACCAGTAAGGACTTCTGAAACGTCGGTAAATTCATTTCAGACTACAACCGGAATATAACCATAATCAATGTTGCCGACGAGAGGAAATTGATCTCACCAACTCTGTGTAATTTGTTTGAAATTTAATCAACGTTCAACCAGGTGTTGAAAAAGACTGTTCTTGGTAACGTTGCAAAATTAATTTAACGACGTTTATTAATGCGTATATGTCATAAATTCGATAAATTACAGGGTGGTTAAAGCAGTTTAATTAGAAGGAATGTGGAATAATTAAGCTTTCGTTGTATTTTTAAGGCACTGTGTAAACATTTTCCTTTAGAAACTTAATAAACACGCGCACAACCTGAGACAAGACACCCGTCTCCAGTCTAGTTAAGTCTGAGACAAGTTTTGAAATAATTATCACTGTGAAAGACATCTATCTATGAATTATTTTTATGTATATTGAAGAACACTGTATCAAATGCAAAATATGGATAGTGTTCAGTAATAAATGATTACAGAACATATTGAAACTGCAATTTGCTCTTACGTAACGACGTACTCTCTGTTCTGACTTGTTGGTCCCACAAAATAGTTATTTGGTTAACCTGACTTGTCTCCACTGCCTTCGGGATGTGTTCATACCAAATGTTTCTTTTCTAGCTTCACCCCAACTTTCCTGCGTATGTTAAGATGTAACTGAGTACACACACGATCATGTTGTCGTAATATTGGTCTTTTTCTAGCACTGGGCATCCAGACATAACGTGATCTGTCGTTTCATCAAATTGCTGACATAATCTGCATTTGCTGTCTGTATCTTTTTTAATATTATTATTAAATTAAGTGGCATAAGATGGATACGAAATGTATAAAACTGTTTTGTGGGAGCTGCTTAAGGAAAGCGACTATTAGATCCAGGTGTAGATGGGAGGATAATATTAAAATGAATCTTAAAGAATTTACTTGGTTGTGTGTGTGGATTGGATTAATTTTATTTAGAATTGGTACCAGCGGAGGGGAATTTCTTGACTAGCTAATGACTTAAATAACTTTGGAGATTTTGATGGTCGGTAAAGAGCAGCTGCAGCTTATTTGGGGGTCAACACCCCTTCAGGGATGAGGGAAGGAACAGACAAGTCTGAAGAGATCCTTCATCATACGCAGACAGACAGCAGTTTAGTCGGCCAAGCGCACCTCAGGTGGTCAGGCTGTGGGACGGATACCACAATGTGGAAATAAAAATGCAGTGTTGATGTATCGATAATCATGTATATTATTAATATCACTAATATCTTAATTTATTTATGGTAATGCATGTGAAATGATGCTTAGTCGATATAGTGAGAAAACTAATATTCATTCACGCATTGCAGAAATTTTGGGAGACGTCAGTTGTATAAAATATCTGAAGAAAAATGGCATTTCTTTTGTTTCGTAAATGCCTTGATTAGGCAAGGTCGATTTTGACACTGAATTTTATTCACGGAACGTAGAATGTAAGACGAAATTTGATTAGGACTTCGAAGTACAGGTCGTACCATTTTAGAAAGCAGCCATAACAACGAGAGGGTAGGATTTGAGGTTTTTACAGCAGTGAGTCTGAAGATGGCTCTTCTGAGTTATTGTGCCGTGTAGTCTGGAAGATTTCCACCCAGGTTTCAAAGGTCAAGCTGCCTCCATCATCAGGGAGTCATCGCTCATGGATGGGACAAGAGGTGTGCACCGGGTATTGGTTGAGAAGCCTGAGGGGAAGAGACCTCTGGGGGGACCTAGACGTAGATGGGAGGATAATCTCAGACGGGATCTATGGGAGATAGGAGTTGAAGGCGACTGGATTTTGTTGGCCCAGGACAGGGTCCGGTGGAGGGC
>NW_019059699.1:347608-395761 GCF_000696155.1 Zootermopsis nevadensis | reverse complement strand
GCCCAGATTAAACCCAATTCTGGAGGCAGCCTATTCGAGCTCTGCCTGCTAAATGCAATCAATTTGTTGAGCCTCGCAGACGCTCCCCTCGTGCCTTCTGGTCTAGTAGGTGGTGGTTGTCCGACGTCTGTGGACTGGTGCAGTGATGGGAATCTTACAACTCGAGCGTTTGTGCAATCTCGTAACTGGCGACTGTCAAGGTCTTTGCTCTCAGAGTACAAGGAACATCAGGACAAGTTTCTGAACACGAATTGTATACTCTCAGTTTGATTTATAAAACGTAAATATTCTCTGGAAATCCTTGCAAAGATTACAATCGCTCGCGGTTTGACCACTCGGCCACCAAATGCTATAGAACTTTGGTTAGGTTGTCCTATTGTGTTGATAGTTTGTAGGGGAAAACCGAACGGAGAGATTTCGCGGTGTGGATTGGACGCAGGTAGCTCAGGGTAGGTTTGTGGTCAAGGTTAGATTTTTGTGGTTTCAAGGATTAATCTGTTGGATTCTATAAAAATGCAGATTTTTTTTTCTCTCAGAGCTGAGTTGGCCTAATGACCGACTAGCAGCTTTCCGTTTCTATAGACCACTTTAACGGTTATATTACGCCAAAACTTTATTTGTCAACAACCGTTCAGGAAACAGGTTTTTACATGTTTTGATTTTAATATCAGGAAAGTTATTGAAGACGAGATATTAGAAAATGTTTACATTTCGTTTATTTATACTAGTTATTGTTATGTCGCTGTGAAATTAGTCTTCCTTTGGAGTATTTGTTCATCCCTCAAATGATAAATGAGTGAACTTATAGAATAAAATGATATTTATATGAGAAATCACTTTTTTATTAGCATATTAACAGGTTATGTTAATGAGATGATAATGTTGCGTCATATTGTGATGATTATAATTGTTTAATTTTAATATATTTTAAATATTTTAAATATTAAATGTTAATTGTAGTAATAATATTTTAATATTTTAATATTTAATAAATATTTTATTGTGATTAGACGGTTAAAATTAAACAATTACAGGTTATTTTAAATAAGAACTCCTGTATCAGAGACATTACTTAAGTAATTTTCACGTCAAATTATAGTTAGACCTATTACTCGAAAGTAGACCTGACGTAGATGTCATTTTTCATAAAGGACCTACAGGACAGCAGAATCTTTTAGGCCTAAAATCGCTTTAAAGTCCAAAGCTCGTTTTAAAATCGCGTTATTCACAACCGCAACCCCTTAAGTAGACGTGCTCAGATTGATATATTTTATTTATTCAGACGAACTTGGATTTGAGCTAAAGTTTTCTAGTGAGTCGAAGGCAGACATAAAATACAGCCCATCATGTTCATTGCAATAACATGGTTTCTGTTCCTGATTACGTATGTCTGAAGTAGATATACACAATAGGTTATAGGCCTAAATGATAAATACTACAGAATGTCCCCTTTAAAAAGCAACCCTGACTACAACACACGCAAAACTTCACGCAGAAAATAACAAAAATAGCGATATTTAATTCTTACATCCGTGCCCCATTGGCAAAATCTTAATTTCAGCTGTTTTATCGATCGGTGATCACTTGTTACAGACAGACAGCCATCTCCTGTGTTCAAATATTATTACCACTCACTATATTGTTGTCTTATTCGGTTTATTCTTGTAAATATACGAATTTTTCAATGTTCCATGAACAGCACTAAACGATTTTAATGTTAAGAAACTTTTGATAATGAACGTGCAGACTGTTTACTCCTGCGCAGCGGCCTAGCAACTTGATTGACCTTGAATCGAGTATCACGGAGAGTAAATGAAGATTATGTTACACAGGTGTTAAATTGCTTGTAGATTTCTGTACTGTAGTCAAGTGATTTTACGTCCATTTTAACATAACTTTATTAGTCCCGAAAGTTAAGTCAGTTTTATCATGACTATTTAGGCCGACATTTTATGACGTACAGAAAAATAACATGGACGAATTATTGCTTCAGATAATAGCAAAGAGTATTTATAATGAATGTCTCCGATTTTAGGTTAAGAACAAGGTTCTCCTGTGTGTGAAAGTGTTTTTGGTAGGAACCACTTTGAAAACCGAAAAAGTGTTAGAAAGATGGCGTTATCATATTTGGAATATTTTCGTGATGTTCATAGGTGGACGAACGTTATTTAGAAACTTGATTCACCGATAGAAATTTAACACAACACTTACTTAACACTTCTAGTGTGCTCTGTTACCTAGGGTAAGTTAGTAACCTACCGACAGCTTATTACGTTAAAAGTCATAGGTCTATAGGCCCATAAGTGTATGTCTCAGTTAATATATTAAATTTTATTTAGTGAAATTATTCATTAGTAGTTTTCTATATTACCCACACCAGAAGAATAATTTCGAGGAACTGAAATTATGTTTCTAAACCCATACAGTGCAGATGATATATAAATCTTGCTTTCGTGGTCCACGATCTCATCGTCCCAACGGATCATGGTTCCATGGTTGTTCCTAGAATATTAATTGGACTATTTTTTCACACAGAGTTTAGATTTCTGGAACTTATATGTTGTTCTTATGTTAATTAGCCTAATAATTTGCCTTTAATTAATATTTCCGTGTCAGTACAAACCGACAGCATGAGTCTTGAGTATTACGGACCAACTAAGTTCATCGAACGTCTATCAGACCCAGTAACTGGTCGTCTATTGTTTCTAGCCATTACAGCCATGAGCCTGGTAGTTAGTGTGAAACATGGTTGTAATCAGAAACATTATTGGAAGCTGCGAAATAACCGCGGGGAGTTCTGATGAAGCTGGCAACGAAATGATGAGACGTGTCGAGATCTGGACGATGATAGCTCAGTCGGTACAGTAGGAGTTTAACTGGCCACGTTCGCCGTTCGATTTCCCGGTGTTGGTGTTATCTGTTTTTTTTTTTAAAGTTTATTCGTTTGTTAGACGTGTTTAAGGCTTCGGTTACTAAAACACTACAATCTCTGGTTCGTATCCCGTATATTTCTTATGCATTTTTGTCCTGAAAGCCTACAGGTGAGGACTTCATGGTAGACTGATTCCTTATTTCAGAAATCCTAACCAAAAGTCTAAATGACTAAATTTTTTCGAATTATATAAAGTGCGGGCCCGTGTACACTACACGTATTGAGATGTCTTCTGTGTTTTTCTGTTAACCTAAACAAAGATTCACGGTGTCCCTAACAGAATGTCTTGGTTATGTAGGCCTGCTTATGCTGGAATAGGATTTTGTAGTTCAATAGTTCTAATTACTTAAGAGTGTAGCCTAGATTTTATCACAATTAAAACCCTCCTCGGTTATGTTAGTCTAATACAAAAACGTGTTTTTTATAAAACACAAAATGGTACAACTCTTGAAGATGCTGTTTCTTATGTCTGTCCGTCGCAAACAATCTCAAAACAAAGTGGTCCATTTAAGATGAATTTCATCAATCAGCCGATGTCTTGATAAACTGAAGGTCGTTTAAACGTTTAAGGCCTGAAAATAGAGGTACGGCTTATTATCGAGTATCCTGCTGTATCCGAGGTAGTTTATTTGGTGTAAAACATCTCGTAACACGAAGGTTATGATTCAGAGAGACTTCTCCTTCCATAGAACAAATGTAAAAATATCTAACTTACATTCCTAGTGACTATTTTTCAATTTGTAAACTTGGATGTTATATTCTTTTCCGTCAGGCCTATTTAAAATAGAAACAGAGTTGTAATAATATACAAAATACAATCAGACATAATTATTATCAAAAAATAAATAATAACATTTTTGTAACAGACCTGTTTGTACGCAAAGTAAATCATATACAAGGTGCCAATGGTTTTACATTAACGAGATGAGATATTTGTGAAGCTTTATTGAACAATAATTATTTTTTAGCTGGCTATCAGGGTACCCTGAGGATGAGGACGAAGATGGTTCTCGAAACTTTGGTGTTTTCTCCATTAAACCACCTTACACGACTGGTAGCCCGAGAAGTATTCATTATACTTAGTCGCCGTGAAATCTTGATTGAACAAGATCGAGAGATAACATGGTTTTCAGCATTCCTGTAATTCTTGGCTAGCGACTGTGATTCTGAAGGAGTTAGAAATGTTTTCTTGTAATTTAGAAGTTTCTTTAACGACATAGAATTGATCGCGAATCGCCGAACGAGCCGCGTAACCTTCGCGGTGAGTCAACTCAGGACTAAAGTGTTAGCGATGAGAGTGGACCTCCCCGTCTCTCAGATAACATTCGATTTAAGCCACTAGTCATCTACGTACTGAGAAAAGGCCTATAGTGCAGCTGTAGGCTACTTGGAAGTTGCCCGGTGCAGTCTTTGATCAAATAGGCCTAAATTTGTGTCCGTATCAGAATTGTAAGAGAACATAAAATATTCACTAATCGTCGTTACAGAGGAGTTTAAAACTGAAATTATTTCGACTTCAATGCATCGTCAACACGTTTAAATCTAGTGGTAAATGTATGTACCAGCTGCCACGGTGGTCTAGCGGTTAGAACGCCGGCCCTGTAATCCTGGAGTGTCGGGTTCGATTCCCGGCTGTGCCCGAATTTATAACTTGTGTTGGGCAAGGCCGTGGTCTAGGCAACACGGAGTTTTCCTCCGTGGCATCCCAAGAATTACTCCATTCACACACAGAAGAAGGCAATGGCAAACCACTTCTGGATCATCTGCCAAGAACGTATATGAACAGGTCCCAGTCCGAGAAAAGGATGGAAGGATCCTGTTCATATGGACCTGTCGTCAGACAGAACACTAAATAAATAAATAAATTTTGTATTTGTGGGTTTCGTATGGTTTTAAGTCTAAACAGCAATTATTTTCCTAAACAGCGATAGCCAAATTGTCTTTGTAACGAAGAAGTGTTGTGTTTTATTTGTGTGTGTGTACGGACTGGATGTTTAAATATTATATAGACGAGCTTCGACTTCAAAGGGTTAACTTTAATCTCGCTAGCAACTTACGTATCCTCAAGAATTTGTTTTCCCTTTGTCATGTACCACGACGAGATTTTTCTCGTGTAGAAATTGTTTCTAAAACGTTCATTGTCTCCTATTAATTTGTAGTTTGAACAATTAAAATTTCTGAGTCAATGAGACATTATAAAAGAATGTTGTAGACACAAATTGTCGTATGCACCGTTCTTTGACACCCATATTGTAGTCATGGAATCTCTTAGTTGGAATTGTGACTTTAAGCCTCGTAGCAAAACAGTATCGAACCCGTACATCTCAAGATTCCTATTTTTTTATGAAGTACTAACTCCCACTCTGTTTCTGTGTCTTCAGTAACGTTGAGTATTCCTAATCATAATACAACAAAAAAGTTATTTCACTTCGTAGGAGATTTCTTTTGTAACATCAGGTCAGAGCCGACCCCTGGTGACATTATGAACAAGTCCCCTCTGATAGGGACCTGTTCATATGTTTCGTCGGCAAATGATTCAGAAGTGGTTTGCCGTTGCCTTCTTCTGTGTGTGAATGGAGTAATTATTGGGACGCCCGGAAAACTCCGTGATACTTGGACCACGGCCTTGCCTAACATAAGTTATAAATCCGGGAATCAAACCCGGGACCCAAGGATTACAAGGCCAGCGTTCTGACCACCGTGGCATATTTTAATTAGGCATTAGTATTTTAAAGCAACATGGAATATAAATGGTATCTTAACCCTTTGAAGTCTAATTTAATCTACGACTAAATAATATTTACGAATTCTGTTCGTAGTTCAAATAAAACACCACATTTCTCAATTACAAAGATCAGCTGTTTATTGCTGTTCAGGGAAATAATTTTTGTTTACAGTGAGAATAATACGAAACACATAAATGTAAAATGTAGAGTAACTGTTACACATAGTTACTATTGGCTTTAAAGACTTAAATGTTAACATTTAAGTAGGTTCACTGTTTTGTATAATTACTGACTAATGTTTTAGTCCATGTTAAATAATATTAAGCCGGCTATTACCTAATATTCAGTTCGTAAACATTTCGTAATTAACTTATATTAGCAAGTTAAATATTGTTATTTTGATATTTTAATATTTTCCGTCAAATCACAATTTTTAATAAGATGATAAAATATAAAATATTTAAAATATCATTTCACGTTCCGCATCGAATGATCGATGTCGTAAGAAAACGTTCCAATTTGTAAATCGATTATTCGATGCGGAACGTGAAATGATATTTTAGATATTTTAAATATTTTATATTTTATCATCTTATTAAAAATTGTGATTATGACGGAAAATATTAAAATATTAACTTAATTCACAATATGACACAAATATACTACCTTATTGTTATTTTGATTTCGATATTTAGCCTATACGCATTTGTTGATAATAAAACACTGTCAAGGATTTTTTTGTACTTTTGAAATTAAAATTACTTAGTAATGCCGTCAGTTTTAAACAATTTTCTAAACTCTTTTCTTCCAGTAAATTAATACTTAAAATGTTTATCTCCTGTAACGTATTTCGACGTGGGATTAGATAGGTCTTTAAGAACTTGACTAAATTTCCGAGAGAAGACACGAACAAACCGCTTCGGTGACGCGAACATTTTAGGCCTAATTCGTCAAACAGAGTCTCAAGCTCGACATTACGTCCCTTGAAGTCGCTGATTTGACCGACGAGGAAGAGACGCCTCGTATGGGTTATTGGCTTTGACGTAGAATGGATACTATTTCTGGAAGTTTTATTCGTGTCCACATTAACAAATCAGTATATTAAATTTGGTACAGACTCCAGTTGTTATTAACTTAGTATCCGTAAATCTCTGTATATAAATTCTTCTACAATATCCATGCTACTTTGCTTGTTTTAATTTGTGGTCCCCATGGAAACTGGATTTATTGTTTTTTTATTCGTGTAATCTGACCAAACTTTCCCAACATCTGACGTCATTGAGTTAAAACACACATTCATAGAGTAGGCGTTCTTTATGAATGTCCTCGCTCTCTCTAGACAGGCAGAATGCCCAACTTATTATCTCTGCGAAATAGTACACACAGAGACCTGAAGCAAATGTCCTTCTCAACTATTTTTTTGTAATTCGAACAGCAAACACGAATGCCAAATTGGCAGTGTTTAACTTCGTTTTGGCATTCTCACGCAACGATTTCAGATATATCAGAGGCAACTGAAATCTAAAGCAGATAATGCTGGAAATTTTTTTCAAAGTATATTTATTTTACTTAACTTCATCAGAGGGCAGGACACGTATAGACATGTTTGATATTCCGAGGCAAGATAGATGCAATGATTGTAATCGATATAATCGAAGTAACAGAATAACGTAAAAGTTTTTATACAAAAAGCCCTATCAATGCAATCACAGCTTATTTGTTGGATGCTAACGTTGTAAAATAAGTTTCTGATACTTATATTGATACTTCGATATGGAACACAGAATGATATTTTAATTATTTTAATTATCTTATTTTAAATACATTGTGATTTGACGGAATAACCAAATAATTTAATTTTAATTTAATAAATCACAATATGACGCAACTACACTATTTTATTTCGTCTATATTGATAATTTCAGCACGTTTGTCTGGAACTCTACAATTCATAGAAATGACACGAAAAAATGGTGGACGTCATCGCCAAGTAATAGGAACTTACTTAGTATTTAAGTAAAAAAGATTTTTAAGTTAACCGGCCGCAGTGGCCACGCGATCTGAGGCTTGGACCTCGTGCGACTGGCCTCTTGGACCGTGGGCTCGAGTCCCACTCAAGGCATGGATGTTTGTCCGCATCTTCCTGTGGTGGGGCTGATCACTCATCCAAGGAGTCCCACCATTGTCCAAACAGATCAAAAAATAAATAAATGAGAAACCTCCCATGAGCCGGGATAGCTCAATTAGTATAGTGGCTGGCTATGGACTGGACGACCTGGGTTCGATCCCCGACGGGGGCAGAGGATTCTGGGGCCCACCCAGCCTCCTATCCAATGGGTACCGGGATCCTTTCCCGGGGGGTTGAGCACGGCCGAGGCGTGATGCTGACCTCTCACCCCCATCTAGTGCCGAGGTCAAAAATTAGTAGGAGCTATACCGTCTCTTCCCCCAAGCGACCCACATGG
Organism: Zootermopsis nevadensis; assembly: GCF_000696155.1. Next base: position 387,638 of record NW_019059699.1, on the reverse strand, counting down.
CGTGTAGTGGGACTGCTTTACTTTTTATTACTTTAAATTCATCCCATTTTGATTGTTTGTTACAAAGAATGTAACGAATTAAGATCGCTTGGAGTTATTCATTCGCTTGTCCTTACGTCTTTATTGTTCATTTCTTAATTAAGCGATGTGTTTAGTTATTGGTGTATGTCTTACGTAATTCTGACGAAATGTTAAATCTCACGCACCCTACCAGCCCATAGGCTACACTACTTCGATAATATTTGGTGTTCAAAAATTGGAAGAATTACGTGCAGTCATTTCAGCACTTAGGCACTAATTGAAAAAAATCTGTGTATCAGCAGCACTGTTTAGTGTTGCGTTCTATCCATACGTGACCCATTAGATAACCTGCTTCTTAATGAGATGCTGGATCAGCAGTAGATGAAGTATTTTACGTTAAACACTAGTTTAGGTTTACAAATGTAAATAATTATTCTGTGTTGCTCCCGTGACACTTTCCTTGTTTTAATAATTAATATCTTAATGACTAAACTCTTGAATTATCTGGCTGGTAAATTAATATAGACCGATACTGGTCAGATCCGTCTGAAAGTTTTAAGGGCCGGGTTTCGAACCTGCTTTCATTCACTACCACAGTTGTCATGGTCCTTAATATTAATTGCGTTGTTGTCTGTACGCCGCGTAGCCTGAGTGTGACCATTCTTATCCATTTCAAAAAAGAAGATTCTTCTGGTTTGAAACGTTGCGTGGACTTGTAGTTAGGTATTAATGTCTCAGCAGTTAAGCCCTGAAGATGGAAACAGTATTTACTCCGAAACCTTGGTAACAACCCAGAAGACAAACATCGACATTCTCACCGCCTTGATAGCCTCAAATCTCATAAACTGAAGTAAAGATTTACATTACGCTGCTGTGTGATATCGACTACAGAATGTTCAACTATCGATACCTTAATCGATTCGTCGTGAACAAAATCTTGCCTCCAGAATTACAACTGCTCTGAAAGACTTCACGTTGTCTTACTATTGTATCCGAGCGATTGCCCGAGGCCTGCTTTGTTAAATATTGTTTTGTACGTTGCTATGAGACAAGAAATGTCGGAAAATGGAGTAATCTGTGATACGTCTGTGGTTCATTTACAGAATATTAGGGTCTATCTTATACGATGTGATGTTATTATGGTAGTAAGTATGTCGATTGTGGCTTTCTGAGTTGTAACGACAACTTTATTTTACAGTCTGAAGTTAGAATTTACCTAAATAATATTTAAATAATCAGTCCGTACCGCAAAGAAAACAGAACTCTTCACCGTTACAAATATCGATTGGCTGATGCTGTTTAAGGAAATAATCGCAGGTTATGCCTACTCTGAGAATCATATGTCACTATAAAAACGAAAAATTCAGGTTAATGGATGTTAATGAAAACCTTTTAACATATAGGATAAATACCACTGGGAATTTAGGAGTTAAAATGATTTATAATAATGAAGCTGGACGTTTATATTAATTTAAACTGAAGCTTTACGTTAATTAAACTGAGTAAAAGCTAATTTATATTTAAACTGCTTAAACCTAAAGGAACACAGTGGATGTAAACGAGATTACATGTCAGTATGGTATCCAGTTTATGTTAATTTTGCATATCTGCTTTTATGGTTTATTTGTTTATGAGCGCGCACTCAGGCTGAGTTTTTGAACTCTCCTCCCGTCAAGTCGGGCCGTGCCTTAAGACATAAACTCGGATTTTTCGCTGAGCTATCGAAAAAAACTGTAAACACAAAGTTACGTACATTCCCTTCCTTTGACGGAATCATTAAATTTATCACCGTCTTTATAAAAAATAGTCAGTCACTGCACTATTTATCCGGTGAAACTGTGCAATAGATAATGTATAAAATCTCACAAAGTTCTCAAATACAGTCCTAGTAGCTACAAACGAGATATTGATTTATTACGAATATTAAAATATTATTTACTAAGAATAACTGATAATAATTGTAATTACACATGCATTACAAACAACACAATTAAATTAGGTTTACATATAAGTATAAAGATGAAATCAATAATTATATGATTTTTTTTTGTAAGAGATTAAGACCAGAAACATTAAGTACGTAATGTAAGACTTGAGGTTATCACAGCGGTGAGTATGAAGATATCCGTCTTCTGGGTTGTTGCGCTGTGTAGTCCGGTAGATGTTAACCAACGTTTCAGAGGTCATACTAAGAATCGCCCTGATGATGGAGGCAGTATGACCTCTGCAACGTTGGTTAACATCTACCGGACTACACAGCGCAACAACCCAGAAGACGGATATCTTCATACTCACCGCTGTGATAACCTCAAGTCTTACATTACGTACTTAATGTTTCTGGTCTTAATCTCTTACAAAAAAAAATCATATAATTATTGATTTCATCTTTATACTTATATGTAAACCTAATTTAATTGTGTTGTTTGTAATGCATGTGTAATTACAATTATTATCAGTTATTCTTAGTAAATAATATTTTAATATTCGTAATAAATCAATATCTCGTTTGTAGCTACTAGGACTGTATTTGAGAACTTTGTGAGATTTTATACATTATCTATTGCACAGTTTCACCGGATAAATAGTGCAGTGACTGACTATTTTTTATAAAGACGGTGATAAATTTAATGATTCCGTCAAAGGAAGGGAATTTCTTGACAAATCGTTATATTTTCAAGGTTAGGTTAGGTTAGGTTAGTATCTCGATTCGAATTTGTGGTCTATAAAATTTTAAAAGGCGTATAAATACAGCCTACATGCCTTCTCATCGTACCGGATTATTACGCAGATTTGGGTATGGTTCCACCAAAGTTCTTTTTCTCCAGTGCTTTATATGACTGGACACGGATACCACCCGCTCACTAATCTAGGGTATGTACAAACACAACAAAACCGAAGCCCATTAGAGAAGTGATTGTGTTTGTACGTTGTCAGACGATTACTGAATAGCAATGAAGGCTTTCATCAGATGTAAATAAATCCGGAAATGTCCAACGCATTACATTGGCTTATCGGATAAGGAAATACAATTAATGCTCTAATACGCATGTTTATAAGCCTGACAGATCGACCGGCCATTATTATTACAAAACCTGTAAACTCAGATCGAAACGCTACTAACAGAATTGTCAGACGCTGTTCCGGGACAATGTTCCGGGTATTCCGGCTGCAGCTACTCTGTCTCACACTGGAGATGGACCCTCCTATTTAAATCCTAGTGGTAACTATATGTACCATCTAATTTAACAGTCAGATTTTCTGATTTTTATCCAAAAGGTGCGTTTGTATGTTCCATGTTTCTCATGTCGAACACTGATTATTTCCTTAAATGTTGTTACTACGAATTTTTGCGCTACTTCTCGCTTTCATCTACTTATCATTTGTCTCCCTTCTCTGCTTCTCAGCTCCTAAAATTCTCTTCAAACTATATTTACCAGAATTACGAGCTGGCAATGCCTGGGAACCTTTATAACCGTGAAATTATATCTGTTCCCGATAAGTGTAAATTTTTCATTACTCCCCAATTTCTCATATATATATATATATATCTCTCTCTCTCTCTCTCTCTCCCTCACTCTCCTCCTCGTAGCTCGGTGCTCAATCATGAAGGGAACATTCTCATCATCTTACCTGAGTTCTGGAACTCTAAGTAACTTATTCCATGTATCGTAAACTCAGCGTAAAAGGAAGTTTGTTTTATGGCGTCTGTAGATACTGTGTGGAATTTTGCCACACACTTACAATAAAACCGGTTTGTAAGCAATTGCATTATTAAACTAAAAAAATTTTTCGCACGATTTGCGTATAATGGACGCTTGTGGAATTAATTATTTCAGTCTAAAAATATATCCGCATGTTTTAATTCGAAAAATGTTGGGCGGATTTTGATTAAATTTTGGTACGGACTTTGTGCCATTATAAACTGGTCCAAGTCTGTAGTCGATAATAACAAGATGTTTTGAGACGCGTAGATATGCAACTTTTTTTTGTGGTAGTTTTATGCAGAATTTAAAATATAAACATGGCGACCTATCAATTTTTTTTTGTTTTAAATTGACTGCAACAACAGATAAACTATTGAAAATTTAGTAACCCATACGAGATTTTATTTTTAGAGATATATCGTAAACATACTTACAAATTCCTCACTATATGTTGTAAATTATCAATTACAAACATGGTGACGATGCGAAACTTCGGTGAAATATCCGTTAAATTTAACGAAGACAGAATCTGCAGGCCCATATAATAATTTATTTTAAATAATATGATAAGAATAATAATATTCTGTACGTCAAAAATACTAATAATTAACATTCTATAACATACATTTTCAAGCAGTTATAAAAATATGACCTGATCGTGTAATATCTGTGTAAGATCCGAGCATGAGCTACGTCGCATTGAGAGAGAGACAGAGTACAAGTGTAATAGTTGCGACCGGATACAACTGAAAATTGTGATTTTATTCTGTTTAATATCTGCACAGTACAATACACACATATTAACCAACTATTCAGCTGTTAATTTAGGGAGGTTTTAAGCCAGTGTAATCACAACGAGACTTTAAACTACTTACTTACTTATTATGAAATTTATCTTGACGTGTGTGTGCGCGCGCATGTGCCTTTGTCTATAGCCATGAATATTCAGAATCGAGAGGTGTTCTGTTGAATCGGTGAGCTTTGGTACAGAGTTCAGCTTTCCAACCTTGTTAACAGATGGGAAAGTTTTTAACTTTGAGGCAGACTACAATGAAATTGTTTCCTTGGTTCGTGTCTGTTCAAGACAAGTCGATAAGGACAATTGGATTCTCATCAGAGTCTATTTTAACGTCAAAAGATCACACGTAAAACAGTTATTTGTCCTAAAACTCGTGTATTCATTACCAGAATTTACTGTAACTCGATTTATTTATAACATAAAACGTTTCCTCAAAACGGGTCTATTTTGGATATAACGCGATTGAAATAAAGCAGATATATTCTGATATATAAACCATATAAGCAGGTATGAAAATATATTATGTAAAAAAAACAGCGTATTCGAATGAATATGACAAACTACTATAGAAAAATAAGATTCGTAATGATGAATCCTATCTCTTCACCTAACTCCTTAATTCCAATTAAGCTGACGTCGTTTACAAAGCGATTTTTCTCAACTCAAGTATTGAATTATAGGAGAAACAGTTGTACTTTGATTCAATACTGCGATCAGCCTGGCGAATGGAAAAAAAAATTAAGTGTGTTTGCGTTCTATATGTTACGTTCTTGAAGTGTGTGATAAACGATTTTTATTACGAAAGAGACATCTACCATATCAACCAAGCAAAAATAAAACAAAGAAACTGTAAGATAGTATAATTGCGTCATATTGTGAATAAATTGTAATTGAGTTTTAAGTTTGTTGATATAATTTTACACCTTAAGATGGTTCGATGAAACCGAAACATGTTGTAAAAAAATGTTCCAAATGTAAATCGATTATTCGATTTGGAACATAAAATGATATTTTAATTATCTTATTTGTAAATTTTAAATATAATTGTGGGTTAGACGGACAAAACCGAATAATTAATTTAAAGAAATTATATATGTCACTGTACTACCAGCATTCTTTGAATGTTACCTGTTACTGATTACAGTTCATTCTGAGTAATCTTTCCATGTTCAAATTAACTCCCCTCTCAGCTGAGACCAAGTTTTAACCCAACTCCCTCCCAGAGTCGCTGAACATCATTTCTTACCTGATCAGATTTATTTTTTAAATCGGAAATGTTGGTGTACAGTATTTGTTAAAATGAATATTCTACAGATTTTCCTGTATAATCAGTGGAACCGAATTGTATGGCGTTGTATCGGACTTAAATGCTGTGGTTAACGCTATAAAAGTATTTCCACATGTTGGTGGATGGTGCTTTATCGGGGGATTTCCTTTGCCTTCAAATTGGCTCAATGCGAGCGTGCGAATTCTTTACATTTGTGTGCGATAACGCTGGATATTCTGTTCAAATTAACGGCACATAACCATTCACTTGGATATAATACACGATTTAACAGAATATAAAACATCATTAATTTGACCATATAAATCTCTATTCACCTTGCGATTTTATGAAAATAAATAATGAGGATTTGGAGCCGGATTGAATTTTTATTGACATAAATCTTCGACATATTTAAGATTTCTGAGTTAAAATTCTGTGTGTAGAACTCTGACATTTCATCCATCAAATTTGACTCAATCAGTGCAAGTTAAAATAACACACATTGACTGATTACTAACTTGAAAAGTTGTTGGTTCCCTCACCATTGATTTGACGTCTCCGCTACTGAACCTGTGACGTTGTAATATGAACAAGGAATGGAAATCATTCACCACAAAGATGTGAGTTCTACATTTATGCTACACAGCTTATTGAAATGTGCCTAAGTTACATGTTGGCGTTTGTTATTATAGCAGCTCGCTAATAGGGCGTGTGGCTGTAAATATTGACAGGCATCTCGACAAACTGGCTTCACTGTAATGTATGACTGTTCCAGTTGTCGTCTCTTAGTTCGGTGCTCGCTTGCTAACTCGTTAGGCACGCACACACATTGGGACTGTGTTTGATAAGAGAGCTGGCAGTGTTTGCTGAATTTTCTATGAAGACTTCGGTCGTCCCACGTAAATGATGGCTTCCGTTGTGAAACAAAAATTACAATGACAATACACAAGTAAGGAAAATAATTCTTTGCATTAACCAGTGCCATTTTCTAGTTCGTACTGTTCAGTTAGGCGACCTTAAGAAATAATTTTTTTTAGTTCATATTTGCTAGACTCATAAAAAAATGTCCATGTTTTAGGGAACTTGAAATTCCATTGTCGTATTCTCATAAAAAAAGGTTACTAGATTCTATCGTTAACAAGTTTCATCCAAATCACAGTATATTTCATAACGAACCATTTTAATATTATCCTCCCCTGGTTGCCCCTAAATTCAGTTCTTTGTTTTAAAGTTTTAACTCAGCAACTACAAAAGCATATTAACAGACTCACTACAAGAAGATAAAATATATACATAGTCCAGAAAACATTACGAAGATGAGAGAAAATTAAAATAATTACATTAAAATTGTTTTCTGGTGTACACACAGTCTTCTAAACACCTTATAGTAAGGACATGTCCTCAAAAGAGGCAAGTTTTTCTGCCAAAAATTTCAAAAAAAATCTGCATATGTTTTTTAGGGCACTGATAACGATGCAAATAGAAAATTTTCTCATTTGCCTAGTGGTCACAAAAATACCAACGGTTTCCGCGTATGGAATAACAATTATTTTTGCCCTTGAAAACATTAATAAAAAATAAATCGTTTGGATTTTGTCTCGAATAAAGTCTGTTAAAATTTAAAAGACTCTTAACTAAATTATAATTACATAAAATACCAAAATTAAAAAAATCTATAATTAAAACTGGCAAAGTTTTTTTAATATTTTATATTTTATTAGAGTCTATCTAAGTAAGCTTATTTCATATAACTGAGGCTTTGACTTAAGTAAATAAATATACAGAATAACTATACTACTTAAGAAAGAAAATTTAATAAAATGAATAAGCCTTAATCTCCTTAGTGTCTGTGGATTAACAAAGCCGACGTGACAGTGAAAATACAGTTTTGCTGTTTTAACATGAGACAAAGACCTTTTATACATTCAGAACGCAAAATTAAGACATTTTAACATAATACTTAATATGTATGTTGTTGGTCTTACGTGTGAAAAATACAACAACAACAAAATTCTGAATGTTGAGCTCCATGTCGTTTTCATTAGACCAAAATTGTACTGTTTCACTCTAACTTAGTCTCTACAAAATTTCATGACATCGGCAAATAAGAGGAATCTGGAATGATTAATTTTAACAGAAATATCGCCGATAAAGGTTTTAAAGAAAACCGGTAAGTGATCATACCCTGAGGTACTCCAAAGCATACAGAGAAGGAAAAATAAAACATTTCTAAAATACGAATGAAGGAAGATACATTTTAAAGGCAGCTTTAGAACTAATTAACATAACACGCAGATGCTTAGAAATTGTTTATTTTGTACAGTAAAAGAGTATGAGTACTTTATCATGGGCCCGGCTAAGTTAACAGAGTCAGACTGTCATTGTGAACATACAGACGTTAAAAGATCATTAAGGTTTGTTACTAAATTGGTAAATGTAGATTTTGTATGATTTCAGGTTTTCACAGCTTATGAAAATTTCTGTCTTCTGGGTTGTTGCGCCGTGTAGTCTGGTAGAAGTTTATCGACGTTTCACAGGTGCTTGCTACTTCTATCAGGGCGACTTGCATCTCTGATGACCTCTGAAACTTCGGTAAACGTCTACCGACGCAACAACCCAGATTCACTTCTGTAAAAACCTGAAATCCTACAAAGTAAAAGGTGATTCTGTATAATATTTTCAGACATTTTGGATACATTATTTAAAATTACCAATAAGGGCTCTGTTTCGTTTTTATAAATAAGTACAATGACTGTCTGCTTCCATAACGTTGGTAACAAAGGAAGTTGAAAATGCATTTTGTCGAACGGAAGCCACTAATGGCTTGCTCGACGTCTGAATCAGTGATATATGGATTACTCAAAAACTTCGAACTTAAATAGTCACAATTATAATTAGCATGGACAGAAGAGAATGAGTTACTACCCCTATGAATAGCAGGTAAATTCTTAATCTTGTTGTTGGGTCCAAATACTCTGCACAGAAATTCTTTTATTTGTTTATAAATTGCATTTTAAGCTACAGACAAGGTTTTAAAGTCGTCAGACTTTACACGTTGAAGCAGATGCAGTTAGAATCTTGCGAAACACTGATCATTTTTTTTTCTAATATTCACTTCTCACTATGTCAAGAGACTTTAAATTTAAATTTCAATAATAACAGTTAAAAAATACAGTACTTCAACTTAATACGTATGTACTATAGGCCTGTTAGCAATATTTCATGAACTGTGGAGCCATAATTCAGGCTTATTTCCTGATTACCCACCCTCATTATAACATTGACAGGTAGGAAGTATAAAGTGATATCTATTAAAGACAGCCAAATTTGAAGAGTTCTGCCAAAATAAGTAGCGTATTTATATATTTTGTATTATTAATGATAAAATCTAATAACTCGTAAGATTTGAGGTTTTCACAGCGGTGAGTATAAAGATTGAACAATAAAATTGTCAGTATCAGGAAATAAGACCATTAGGTCGGTAGGTACATGTAACCAAATAAAATGTACACACGCAAATATATGAGATGCTTGTCAATATGTGTCCTGATTATGTTGATTCTTGGTTTTCCTCTACGTGACTTTTCACACGCACTCTTACTATTTTGTTATAATATTAGCCTGTTGTAATGCTACTACTACGTCAGCAGGATAGGATGGACAATTTAAAATAGGACGACCAAAATTGGCATAGGATTTTGAATATATATGGCGAGGAATATTAAATTTCTTACGAGAAAGGGCATAAAATATTGTTTTTCTTTTATATCCTGAACAATTTTAATTCAAAACAATATCGAGTGAAATTATTTAAGACTTTAACGATTATTTAGCTGAGAATGTTGGACAATGAATCCATCGGAGATATGGAAACTAAAGACAGCTAGGTGAGACTAACGAAGCTCAAAGCGGGGTACAGTTTATTAAACCACAGAAGAAGATAAGGTAATTTAAAAGTCCCTATTATAAATTCACTCGAAAAATGACCACAGTATAAAATAACTGTTTTATAACGCGGGAGTAATTATTAGTTTTTAACTCTGGAGTCAGATAACCTGACAAGAAAAATTTTCGTGCTTCAGAAAGTGTTAAAGAGTTATCAGTTGTCAGTACTGATTGTACATAATAACTGCATTATCAAAACATATAAAGACTTCTGTGTTAAAAATTGATTGGGTCATGCCCTGAGCTGCTAAGGGGTCTGTTAGGAATTTAATGTATTCTGGACTAAACCCCATAAATATTTCTCCCATATCAAGTTATGGGCAAATTAAAATTATAATAATAAATAAACATAATGTGATTCCAAAACTTATATTTCTATAAACACAGATTTTTCGAACAATTGAAAAACAACAAAATTCCTTGTTATAATCACATCCAAATACTCTGCGTTTCTGTCTGAATTATTTCATGGATAACATCAGGATTCAGTCTTAAAAATGGAGGAAGTATGTTCCTCCGAAACGTCTTTTTTTCATGGCGATACAATCAATAAGACCTAATCGATATCTTCATTGCCGTGAGAAATTGAATATTAAAGAGTTACAGCTTATTTCATTTGCCAAGGACAGTATATCCCAGCTTTTACATAAGTGATACACCAGTAGAACAGGGAACAGAGAGACTGTTCTCGCGTTGATGGCTGTCTTCAATGTATCCAGCTGGAAACAGATGGAAGAATCTTGTCTGCGATTTTTCCATGTGAATTCCGGGTGGCATCTTAGGGCCTGTTTATTTTCCTTTTCGTTTCTACATACGAATATCTTCACTTACACATCCTCGTGCGATGTTGCATAACCCGGGCTGTTAATACGACGTTGCTAATTGTTCAACTAACAGCAACATCATATGCCATATACTTACGATCTGCTGCAAACTTTCCACTGAAATCTGCACTACGTTTGGAATTAGAGCTGAAAATATTGAGACTGGAGTTGATAGTTGATCTGCAAGCAAGCCATCATCATCAGCATTATTATTATTCCATCTATTCACCACTTTATATGTTATTTACTTCCATGTACCCGAGACAAACCTTGCCCCTGAGGTACACAGTCCAGCAACTATTTCCGAAATACATATATTATATAGTTTTATTGTTAGAGATGACTACATATTTTACGACAGAATCTTTCGAATGACGTATGAAGATCCTAAAATTGAAGTTTTACGAAGTTCCCTGATGTCGCGTTCGCCCGGAATGTTGGCCAAATATTTTCTGAGTGATTTGAAGACATTTCCAGCTGCTCCTATAATTATTGAGATTTTTCACTTTCCACATTCGCTGTATTTCAATGAGAAGGTCCTTGTATTTCAAGATCTTCTCCGAATCCTTCTTAATTACGTTCTTGTCAGTCGGTATTGCTATATTAATTAGGAGACAAGTTCCATTTTGGTTTCGGGTTATAATATCTGGTGTATTATTTGGGATGGTTCTCTGTGTTCTGACTTGTTGGTTCCACAAAAGAGTTATTTGGTTAACCTGACTTGTCTCCACTGCCTTCGGGATGTGTTCATACCAATTATTATTATTATTATTAACATCATCGTCATTATATCTTAAATTTGCGTTAGAATCTCAGGTCGAAGTTAAACTTTTTCACATTTCTTTGGTCTCTTCGAGATATAAGCAGTTGTCAATTTGACAACTTTTCTATAATTAGTTATGTATTCATATTAATATCGGTTTGGCCTATCATTCCGATGTAAGTCAGACGTTTACAATTTACGACGCAGTCTCGAGATATGAGGTTTCTCACCGGGGAGACATGACTTGAGTTACGGCGCTTCTTAAAAAGGAAAGCCTCCGTGTCACGAAATGTTGTCATTCCAAGTGGCGCGACTTGTTTCTTTGAAGATTGCTGTCTTCTGGGTTGTTGCACCGTGTAGTCCGGTAGTCGTTCATTAACGTTACAGAGGTCTCTGCTCCCTCCATCGTCAGGGATCATCGCCCTGATGATGGAAATGTACAGAATCACAGACTTAGCATTTTCTTTCAGACAAATCTTAATTTCTGTCAAGAAATATTTATGTTTCTATGAAGTGCCACATAGGAAAACGTTTCGTATAAATTCTGTCCATCACAATTAGAACAATTTTATATCGTATATAGGCTTTATATTTCTTATGTAATGATCCGTTTTATGTAAGTCGGTACAGTCTAATGTGAAGTGAAAATAATTTTGGGCCGACATGAACGAACATTGAATTCGTCCGGCAGCATTTAGTGGTGTCTCCCCCCCCCCCCCCCCCACCAAACCCCCAAGTACCAAAATGAATCGATACTGTGTTCCGTAGTTTTAGAAGGGACGTTCCCACTCTGTTTACTTTGTGTAAGGAACGCGTGAAATTGAACCAGCTGAGATATTAGCAATAGAAGTGGAGCTAACCCTTTGTTTAATAGGCTTGCTGATCACCGGAATTGCAATCTCAAGATGAATCAAATCGCAAAGCCTCCTGCCTCCATGATATTATTTTAATATTATCCTCACAATAAGTTCAGGCATCTCAGCCCAAATTTTGTCAGCATTTTTTATCTCTCATGAGTACTATACGACCCCACCATCTGATGCTCTTTAACGTTGTCATCCTAATAACATTTGATGGACAGTAGAAATTTTGTAGCTGTTTATTAATAAATTTTCTTAGTCGTCTGGTACTTTCACCTTCTTCGGGTGGACACCGTGCCCTTCAGTACCACTCTTGCCCCATCTGACGTCCTATAAACCCATTATCCCTACAGTATACTCGTTATGATAAATTTCTAACCCCCATCTTTGCCCCAAGTCAAAAGTAATACCCTTGTCGGCCGTCCATGACTGTTTATTCCATACATTCTCAGCTACCATGCAATTCTGGGGGCTGTCTCTTCATACGTAGCCTGAGGATGTCCCATCTTTTGGCTGTATTTAAGCACGAAACAACCTGTGTTGATTTTATTTTGAGATGAAAATGTTGAATTCCATCTAAAATTACATTGCATTTGAGTATAAAATAACGCATAATTCTGAATAATTACGATAATTTTGTGATATAAGTCTATATTAATTAAATAAATTTATATATTTTTCGAACTTAGTGAGCCTATGCATTACTTTACGTCTGTTATAAGTCTATATTAATTAAATAAATTTATGTATTTTTCGAACTTAGTAAGCCTCTGCATTACTTTACGTCTGTTATACTTAATCCCATTCTCACTGTCCTTGTAGGGTAAAGTGGTTTCCGAGCAAAATCTTTGTAGCATTCATTTATTCATTAGGCAAATCGCCACTTTCACTGGCGGCTTATAAAACGTTTACCGATGATCCCCCAGCATTAAGGGGACATTAGCGCGTGGCTTTAGGTTCACAATTCAGAAACACACCTAAGATGTACTTAAGTCTACAAAATGGCGTTCCAGTGTTAAAATGTTACTTGCTTTATATGGCATTTGCACCGTATAACGCCGATAACGCGTTTATATTTGCAGAAGGCAAATAGTATAATATCCAGTATTGTGCAGAATGCCCGGTACTGGTGTATAGCGAATATAATGCCTCGGAACACCAAGGTAATTGTGAAAGTTTGGTGTTTAATACACTGTCTGGGCATTTTGTAGAGTACCGAAGATGATTCCGGATTTGTCGTAATTAATTTATTATTTTCGTATTCATTTTAGGGTCGGTCGTGCATTTATTAATGATCATCTGTATGTACAATTCATTTTATCCTATGCCATAAGATGTACACCGATTATGTTTTTTAGGGTTTAAGGCTACAATTCTGAGCTAAAAACTTCACTAATTGTAATGGAAATTTGAAATGTTTAAATCTAACTGATTTATAGCACCATCAGTTATATTTCACAGTAGAATAAATTAGTTTTGGAGAATATAAGATTACACATTGTCTTAGCAGTCTGTAGAATTCCTGCGTAAAGTAGTGTTTTAATAAAATTAATACAAATCTTTGTTACGTAAGCTTTTGTAATGGTTAATTTTAAAGTCACGTAAGCCATATTAAAATATATATCGATTATTTCAATTCAGTACAATTCGATTAAATTAATAAACACGAAATATCGCTGTGACAATGCAGGTCACGTCATGTTATAACCTTCTACTGAACAATCGGAGTGCAAGGTTGGTTGTCTTTTTCACAAGTGCGACGAGTGTTCGTTGTCGAACATAACTTGGCATCTCGTTCTTAATTAACTTGCCAGAATGAGTTTACGGTTACATTTCCGTGAGTCTTCTGTGTAGAACAATTCGACGATGTCTCATTTGGCAAACTATTTCGGTGACAAAGGAAACACTTCAGCGGGTTGCATCAGACATGAGAAAATCACTAGAACTCCACGGACATTTCCAACATTTAATATTCTTTTTTATGATTATAACATATAATGTAAAAACCACGGTGGTCTAGCGGTTAGAACGCTGGCCTTGTAATCCTGGGGTCTCGAGTTCGATTCCCGGCGGTGCCCAAATTTATAACTTGTGTTGGGCAAGGCCATGGTCTAGGCAACACGGAGTTTTCCTCCGTGGCATCCCAACAATTACTCCATTCACACACAGAAGAAGGCAATGGCAAACCACTTCTGGATCATCTGCCAAGAACGTATATGAACAGGTCCCAGGCCGAGAAAAGGATGGAAGGATCCTGTTCATATGGACCTGTCGTCAGACAGAACACTAAATAGATAATAAATAAATAAATAAATAACACATAATGTATTTTATGATAAATATGATATGTTTCAGAAATGGGTTGCGTGACTTCGATTACCATATCTTTTATCCTAATATGGGCAGGAGGCCTAGACATTACGTAAATAGAAATGCATGGATTTTATTCTTTATCCGTAATATGTAACACATCCCCAGAAAAAAATTCATTTCCATATTCCTGAAAAAGGTTTAAAATAAATATTTATCCATTTCGTCAACCTATTTATTCGTAGGACTATTTTATAACGACAGATAGATTATGCTACCGCGTGTCTGAGCGTGTCTCAAAAAAAGTTATTAAACAAACTGACGGATTTTTATGAAACATGGTATAAATATTGCCGCTAGATACACAGAGACGACACCGATATTATTTTTTTATAATACCAACATGGAGGTCATGCGAGCTTCCGAGGTGAGAGCGATTCTAACGCCACTCAACGAAAGTTCTTGAAGACATTTGTTAATTATTTGAAACATTCTCAACCCTCGTTAAGTTCATTACGTTTTAGACCATGGAAACCAAGCAAAGTAGATTACAAACATACCTAAAATCCCCGGACAAAATATTTTATATGTTAACGATTGCTAACATGGCGACTGCGCGAAACTTTTAGACCAAAAGAGCAATTGTATATTTGTCTTTGAAAAATTAAGCGCTAATCGTTTGTAAGAGAATCAGAACAGAGGTTAGGGTAGCGGTGTATTTAATAACTGGCAGCCGATGTTGTGACACCTTTCCGAAAGAGTCTATGACAGGCAAACACTAATACAAAGATAGAAATTTGATAAAAAGAAAATAATCTACCTAGGTAAACACTAGTATAAATGTAAAACACTAATAATTTACTAATAAAATAATAATTATTATAATAATTTAATTAAATTCTTTATTATTAGTGTGTTCCATTAACAGTCTGAAGGCCACTTACAGCACAAGAACAATAATAAATATAGCAAAATATCAGCAAATTGATTAACAAACAAGGAATTGCATGAGTGTAGAAAACGTTAATACACATAGGCAACTTGCTACTGAATATATAAATATATTTTTTAATAATAATTAAATTAAATTAAATCAGTTATATTGAGAGGATGAGAACAGTTTCAAAATAAATACAAATAAAAGATTTCCTATAATTTTTATGATAACATACAGTTAGTCAGTGCATTGTGGAGGGGGTGAGAAATGTAAAAAAAAATTGAATTATATGATAATACGTTAGTTGAAGCCGATATTCACAGCTTTTACTGATTTTAACATCGATTTCCGTCTTCGTGGCAGAACATTAAAATGTTCCTGTTCGTTGTGGTTTGCATAGTCATGACGTTCATACCGATTTACAGTTAAAATCTTCACTGACTGTCTATTATCTAATGACGACGTCTATAGACGCCTAAAGACACGCGGCGAAGTTCCGAATAAAGAGAAAACGTCCCATATTAAAATGATATAGGAATCGAACCGAGACACAAAACACTGTGAACAGGCTCCATGGAATAGGCACCATGCGTGAGCTGGAGACTGTCGAATGGGCTCGGAGCCGGTAGCATGTCGTGTTGCTTAGCGACTGGTGGTGTCAATCACTGGAGCGTTACTTGTTCATTAGCGACTCGAAACGCAAACAAAATGCTCATAATTCACATGTCATTATCAAACAAACCCTGCCCTAAAGGATCCTGACAGTGTTGCCACATGTTATTTTTTATTCATCACGAATCGGGTACATTTTTATTCTAGTACGCTCACGGAATGACAAACGAAAACTTAAAACAAAAACTCTCTTAGAACTACCATTATTCAGATATCGCTTACGAGTAAATCGATTATTTTAATTATCGACTAACATTTATATTCCTGAAATAGTCTATACATCTTACGTATTCCATCAGGCATGTATCTCCTATTATTTCTATTGGAATTTGGAATTTTTGTAAGTGTGGGGAAGTTTGGAGGACAGTGCCTATGGAATTGTGAGGTTTCCATGATGATGTAATGGATTATGGATCAGTGTAGTCTTAAAAGTGTCTTGGAGGAACAAATCACCTTTGTCTTCTACCCTTAATGTGGTGGAGACAGGTTCCTCAGCAACAAGGCTACACAGTCTAATAACAGAAAAAAACTACAATTCAAAGAGTAGTTGCCCAAATTCGTCAATATCTTGGGTACTTCATTGACCCTGATGTTCATTTATTCCATAAAATCTTACGAATGTATTCTTACAAAGCTAATCAGACTACAGATATGACACTTCAAAGAGAGAGAAAGTATTTTTTTCAAGGGTTATGTTATGTGTTTAATACATCGAAATAATGGAATATGAATAGACGATTTACTTCATGTGGAATATGCTTCATAGCAGGAAATCCTTTGAGGGGCTGATTAACCGAGAAGACATAGGAAATGAACACGGAGGAAAGTCGGAAAATTTATAAATGAAAATATAAAGTAGGATTCGAGATGTTCGCGGCGGTGGGTCTGGTAGATTTCCACCAACGTTTCAGAGGTCCTTGCTGGCTCCATCGTCATGAATTAATTTGCGGGGGGAAAATCCCTGTGGAATTTCAACGGACTTTTTAAACTGGCTTAATAATAATGCTAAAATTAAGTTACAAAACAATTTAAAATTTACATCAGAAGTCTCGGTGTGCTTGTTTCAATCAGAGATGTAATGTATAGCAGAGGAAAGTGGCTTCAGATGGACCACTCAAGAATACATAGCTCTTTTTTTAACAGCATTTCAGTCCAACCGTCAGCGGTCCATTGATAGGAGAAAATTTCATTTTCTATACCTCTTATTCAGTCTTTAAATGTGGCGCATACTGGATACTGGGAACGACCCGTTCTTCAAGTGCCTGAGCACTGCGGGTCCCAACTCGATCTATAGACATTCGGTGGGACTCCTTGGACGAGGGATCGGCCCGTCGCAAGGCCTCTACCTGTACACAGGACAACGCGGACAAACATCCATGGCTTGAGTGGGATTCGAACCCACGGTCCCAGCGACCAAGCGACACAAGGCCCACGCTCCAGACCGCGCGGCCACTGCAGACCACAAATGTGTGACATAAATGTTCAAAATAATAAATCCGCATTTTAATAAAACAGATTTCACATAGCTCACAGTAAAGTTACATGATGTCAATAGATTTCTTATAATAGAAAATATATAATAGAGTAAAATTATCTTAAAACCTTGTGTACAATGCAATTAAACGTCCAGTGTGGTATTACACGAAGTATGGTTTTATAAAGTGCGACGTTTTACAGTGCTTTATAACAAAACATCGTTTCATAAATTTTATTATTTTAATAGACAGACTAATGAATTAATATTTTTGCCACTGACGATGAAGTCTTGAGATCGAAACGTGTTTCTCACAAAGTGTTATATCATATGTAAACAGTTTCGTTTGTGTGCATGATTTTATAGAGTAAAATTAGACCAAACGAAGTATAAAACGAACCTCGAGAGATTTATCTAACATCTTCATTCTTAACGCAATGTAAATTACGTGGCAGATTCTTTACCGTACGTAATTTGTACTTTTTCCGCTAAGATATGTCAAACTGTGGCGCTGGACCTCTGTAATGACATTCCTCTACAACGAGGAACTCTGCGTGAATCAAAGTCTTCCTCAATCCGAAGTTTGAATAACCTCTGTTGTAAGCTTAGTTAAATATGAAATGTGCAAATGTACGATATGTTTAAACTTCTTCAGCACTTGAAGTGTTACCAACTGATCCAGAAACACGCACTTGAGATTCTCATGCAAATCTGTGACCATTAAAAGTAGCCATGAACTAATGTTGTCATGCAGTGAATTCATATGCAAAACAGAGGCTTCGTTTCAACATTCAGTATATACGCCGCCTTCTAATTCTTTATGCTAGTGTGTGCTTTCGTCTTGCGTTAAGCACTTCGTATTCAGAAATTCCCAGGTTTAAATCTCGACACCGAGAAAGTCCACTCTGACTAAGGTCTTCTATAGTTTTACTCAGTCCCTTCAGGAAAATTCCGAGATAATACTTGGGCCATGACAGATTCCTTTCATATGATTTATCTTTCATTATTTATTATCTACACTGTGCTAGTGACATCATCGTTAAATAGACAACGAACAAATAAACATTTTAAAACAACCAAACAAGAGTTTACATTTTACGTATCAAGTTTCATGAAAATCCGTCCGAGAACTGGACGGATTTTCATGAAAATATGATTGAATCATAGACAGACAGACAGACAGACTTTAGTCGGGTCCCATTGTACTCATTTTGTGCACATCGTGCGCAGATCACATAATATCAGTTAAGAACATCACGCCCTGAAAAGAATTGTGGGTTATGGCCGGAAAATGGACAGTGGTTTTATTACGTCATGTAAACCTTAAGGTCGAAAATCCCTTAACATGGCAAAAGGACACACAGAGCCACAAATATTCTATTGTATTTAACTGTTAACGTCACCATGACGTCATATCTTTTTCCTGAATATGACACTGTTCGTTATGAGGGAATTAAATGATTGATTGGCCGTAAGCTTACGGGAAATGCAAGACATAATCTGTGGAGTTGTACCAACGTCCAGACTTCAGAGGCCTCTGTGATTTTGAATAAAAGCATGACGATGTTTGATTTTAGATAAGTTCAAGTGTGTTTTATTTATAGAATAGTTTATGAACATCGTCTTCCTTATAAACGTCATCTCAAAAGCTGCCAATATATTTTATCTTATTTGCATATTGTACGTGTTTGCAGCCATAAACCAACGTAAGTTTTCTTATTACCAAGCGTTTTATATGGGCCTGCCGTTAATCAAATAATATGAAGTGTTATGTTGTTACAACATGAACAGTGGCGTACGAAAAACTGATACTTGTAGGAAACGCATATGACAATTTAAACACGTCATACAAAGACTAATAAAATACGTATATTCCCTGATATTTTCGTATTGAGTTTTATTGTTTTGTTGTAGAAGTGAATAGTCTATTTGATTATTCGGATTTTTACTAGTTTTATAAATGAAAATTTGATATTCAGTATATATTTATTTATTATTTCAGTCTATACACAAACTTAATTTTTAATTTTTAAAAATGTTGTTGTTAAAATTAAAATTAAAATTTAGCGCTTATTATTTTACGACATGTTTCGATGCTATTGCATCATCCTCAGGTTTTTATTGTTATTTTCATCTTTAAAACTAATATATATTTATTAATGCAACCATAATAAGCGCTGAAATGTAACATCGTAATAACGATGAAAAGCGCTAAATTTTAATTTTAATTTTAACAACAACATTTTTAAAAATTAAAAATTAAGTTTGTATATAGACTGAAATAATAAATAAATATATACTGAATTTCAACACAAACATGACGCATCTAAACTACAAAATCGAAAATTTGATGTTTCCACGGAAGTCAAAATTTGAATTTTTTGATGTTGTGAGTCATGACCCCGTGAAGTCTTGTATGTGATTGCACAAAGTTTAAGGGGAACCTACCACCTTCATGATGAGTGTAGAAGTAATTCAAGGTCTTCAGAATCTATGGTAACTACCTCATATATTCACAAAGTCGAGGCACATAAGTGAATGTTATATTGGTCCTTTAACCCTATAACCACGTGGCTGGCCCGTCTTTATCTACGGGATTTTTCACGTGATTCTGCTTACACTGATTGTCTCGTCTCAGTCAGTGGAGTTTAGAATACTGCACAGAATTATAACCCACAAGACCACAAACCATACATTTGATGTATTAAATGAAATGGACACATCCTTTTATGGTTCTTTAATATAGTAACGTGGATTTTAAACAAGTCAATATTAGGTGAAACTTTGCTGTCTTTCCAGTAAGATATCACGTGCGTTTGTATATTCAGGTATGGACACGCTGTGCTACAATCAGGCTGTCATTTTCGTAATCGCCACCGTGAGAAATTAAAATCTTACCAACAACAAATATCGATTTCTGACGTGTAAATTAGGATGATTAATTGTACAGTTTGGTCACATGTATCTAATGACCTTTGTGGGATACTTGAATGCAAGGAGCGTCAAGCCTGTATATTTGACGTGGAAATGAGATGTTTATTTTTGAATCATTTTATTGGTTTCAGATTACAGATATTTTCCACAATATTTTACTGAAGTGATCCATGTGAACTTCTTTTAACTAATACACATTCCATGATAAAAACTAACCTTACAGATTAACGACCACCGGTTAATTGGTCCATCGGTTAATCGGGGAAGCAGTTTATTTGGGATAAATCTTAAAGAACAAACCTTTTTAATTATTTACGTGGAACTTCGCTTAATTGGGCCAAAGTTTTCTAGTCCCTATGTGTCCTAATTAACCGGAATCCATTGTATTATCATAATTCACATAATGGAAGCTGTTTATTGAAACAAAAGATTGTTCGCTCGTGCATGCAATGAGGTGTAACAGATTCGTACGAAAATGTAAAACTAGAAATAACTTAATTTCGTAGCTGTCATAAGTGTGATCGAAAGTTAATTTAATTTTTCCGGACATGAGGACGACGATAACTCATGAATACGCCGTCGTATAGACGTTTCGCTCACACTTTAATTTGCCTCGCATAATTGTACATATTGAATAGATATATGTTACACTATGGGTCTTTTAATGCAAGCAAAAATATATTATTTATGCAAGTTAAATTGACACTCGCCGAAATAGTTTTGAGTTAAGATGACGGAAGTTTTATTGACGGTGATTTTAGGTAGGGAAAATTAGGTCAATATTTAATGTTTCCGCTGGTTGTTGGACTTTTAATTCTTAAGTTGAAGAATCAATTTTTTTTTTTTTTTTTTTTTTTTTTTTTTTTTTTTTTTTTTTTTTTTTTTTTTTTTTTAGATTTTAAAATCAAGGAACAGTCATTTTTAAAGAAACTCTTCAAAATTTATAATTTTACAAGTTTTAAATCGGTACGCGCTTAATTTTATATTTCATTTGTCACTTTCAGAAACACGGGTAGGCTATAGGAATGTGTGATGTGTTACCAGGTCCGAAAGAAGTTTGCGATGAGTTGAAACGACACCACTCCGAGCTGAAATCCTCTTCCCTGGACCACGGCGGGAATCCCGAGCACCACTCCGGTCGCTTGGGTGCTGGGTCACTGTGTGATTCGCTCTCGCCTCAGCAGACAGGACAACAACAACAGCAGCAGGGCCATGGTGGCAGTCTGGGGCCAGTCCCAGCTTCCGACTCTGACAAACCAGCGAAGCAGAAACGACATCGAACTCGGTTCACACCCGCACAACTCAATGAGCTGGAGCGCTGCTTCGGCAAGACCCATTACCCGGACATATTCATGAGAGAGGAGATCGCTATGAGGATTGGTCTCACAGAATCCAGGGTTCAGGTAAGTCACAATTCGCTTTTCACTTCCGAAGTCAATAATATTTTAGATTTTTTCACAGTCCGACGCTCAGATGAATATTTGACGACGACAACTATACATTCAGTAAAAAAAAAACATGGTGGTCTTACGAGGTTCATTACACTCCCACCGAAATTTTATCCTCTGCGTGTGATGTAGGAATTTCCAGAATCAGGAAGAAGGATGCAGGTACTTTTGTCAAATATTCATTTTGACCGTCAAATGCCGATAAATGAAATCGAAGATTAAGGTATCAGAGTGTTGGTAGGAACATCGTTGCAAGTCACACGTGTAACTGGCAACACGTGACTGTCTACCAGTGCGTTTGATCGTTGAGACGATGGTTCAGCGAAATCCCTTGAGACTACGGCCTTATCGGTGTAATTGTGAGACGTAATAATAAATATTCTTGGATAGGGAAATAAATGCGATGTTTAGGCGAAATTATTATATAAACGTTATACTTAATGATTAAGACATAACAGACACGTAGAAAATATTCGCTCATAAAATATCCGTAGATATTTCCAGACTTGAATTATCAGATTTAGGAATGTCAGTTACCCCCACTCGTTCGAACATTTTGTGAGAAGTTTTAAAAAGACTTGAGTTTTTAAAATCGAGAAAACTTGTATTTTCATAAGAGCCGCGGTATTGAATAGTGTTTGCAGATCGATGTGTATCCTATTATACACCATTTTCAGATTACATAGTCTTTACTTGTTGCTCAAAATGAATTTTATCTCGCAATATAATTAAGTGGTTAGTGCGTGTCTATTCAGACTGCCTCATTAGTTCATACGGAATGCCAGAGAAAACAGCAAAATGTTTAATATCACGATTTCGTTCACATAATTCAAACCCACATCACAAAATGTAAGTCGTCAACAAACTCTATGCCTATTACAGTGAAATTTTCTTCCAAATGTTATAGACCCATTAGAAGTATGTACCTGAAGAAATTTAGAAACTTTGTGTAGTTTGCTCCAGTATTAAAAGTAAATAATTTCACTTCAGCAATACAATATTATTTGGGGAGGGAATGATTAAAAGAGATTTTTATTAAAGGTTTTGCATGCAATTTAAATATAGTAACTCAGACCTACTACTTAGTACAGTATCTTAATTATAATCATCGAAAAGGTTAACATAACTTTGCAACAGCTTGAAGGAAACCATGGACCTCGCTCTGTATTCTTCCACCTCGTATAGAAGGCCCATTCTAAGGCAAGTTTGAATTTACGTTGTTAGCCAAAAAGCCTGGCTGGCTCCATGAAGTCCTGGTGTGAGAATCGCTATTAGATTCGAAATTTTGAAAAGTTTGTAAAGTGGAGCGAGTTTTTCGCGGTAATCATGCTATAGTTAAGTAAGACTGCATCAGCCAACTCTCGAAGCTATCGGTTCTTTGTCCGGGGAGGAACCGAGCGGATCCTACCTTCAGCTGAGCTGCATAAGATTTAGTAACCAAGTTAAAACGTATTAGTGTTTTCGTTGTGGTGTAAAAGTAACCACAATGAACTTGTAATGAACCATCTCATCTTGTGGTACAATCGAGATGCAGGCAATATACCCGCCCTATCACGAAAATTTTATGAAGTCAACTTAAGCCCTTGGAAGGAAAAGCTCGTGTAATTAAAACTCCACATAAATCTAGAGGTTAGAAGAAATGGTAATGCTAGGCGCATCTACAATATTATAAATTAACTAAGTGGTTGCAAGTTTATGGACGTCAATTCAAGGCGATGTACAAAGATCATGAAGAGGCTGTTCTTCAGAAAGGACATTGAGGTTCTGATGGCGGTGAATATGTCGTCTACACTCTTCTGACTTATGACGTCGTATAGTCTTGTAGTCAGGATATGACTACAATAATTACATAATCCCTAATAATTAAATTTCTGAAGTAAGGAAGATTTTGACAGACATATTTTGAATCGTCGTGTTCTAGCATAATGAATCATGTAATGTCTTTCACATGAATTATACCCTGTGTTTTCATGACTAACTCCAGCGAGTAGATTTCTTCTTAAAAAGCTGACAGTGCGCTCACAACTGTCAAGAATTTCCCTGCCATTTACGAAACCCGAAGAATTATTATCGAGTTCACAAAAGCCCGTCATCGGCTCTCTCATAAGCCACATGAATCCAAACCACACTTTGCCGCAGTATATACACATGAATCCAATCCATACTTTGTCGCAGTATATCCTCAAGTTTTATTTTAATATTATCCTCCCAACTACGCCTAGACGATTTTTAATTATTATGTTCTTTATGTGTTTTGTTGCTTCGAATGATACCTTTTATCATTGTTTAATTTTAACCGTCTAATCACATTAAAATATTTTATTAAATATTAAAATATTATTACTACAATTAACATTTAATATTTAAAATATTTAAAATATATTAAAATGATGCTCTTTCTATCGAAATGTTTGATTTTATTGTGATTAGACGGTTAAAATTAAACAATTATAATCATCACAATATGACGCAACAATATCATCTCACCTTTTATGATGTAAGTTGAAAACTACACCATGTCACTGATGGCCTACAAAGTATCAGCCCAGACACGGAGGAAACTGGGAAAAAAATTATTTTGGAAGATAAACATGTTTGAATTTGCCTACCGACTGACTGAATTAGATATGTAGACTTCATTCATACTACACTCAACGAGAAATACGTAGGGCGTGTAGTTCATTAAACACCGGCAGTGTTAATTTATTTATTTATTAGTGGTTTATTCAACAACGCTGTCGGCAACCCAGACAACAGGCTTACAGCGGTGCATGAAGGAAGTTGTTATGACCTAATGTTAAGTTACAACCCTGACAATTGCCTGGAGTGACTAAAGAAAACCAGATAGCACTTCAGTCAGAATAGCCGGTCTCCGTGTAAAGATTTAACTCAGTATCTCCCGAACGTGATGGAAGGGTACTAACAACTCGGCCTCGTCTTTCGATAGCATCCGAAGGAAACAGTTTTATTGTTTTTTGGGATTTTTAACAAAGCTCTTTCATTTACAAGAAAAACATAACGTCAGATGAAATGGGAAGATGATGATGAATGACGAGTGGGTAAGAATGTGTCTGCATCTATTTAGTAACGCGGTTTCCCCCCAGGAGATATTTTGACGAGTGGGTAAGAATGTGTCTGCATGTATTTACTAACGCGGTTTCCCCCCAGGAGTTACTGGGAAATACCACGAAAAATCTTTATTGAGAGTAGTGGACAACTCGCTCCTAGAGGCTCGAACCAGGTACAGTGCATAGCGAACACTGTTCCAGGTCGTTACCGTTAATTTTTGTGTAATGTCAGTCGCATTAACTGATACAAATACCCCATCCAGAAACGTATAACTGCTTGAATGTTCAAATGAGCTTTTATTCCCGTGAGCAGTCACTGGATGTAGTGAGATGCTCACGTAATTCTCTCTCTCTGTATTCAATTGCTTGTGGCGTAGCTAAGAAAGATTTTGTCCTCGCTGCAGTAAAGACGCTCTTGTGTGTCGAGCTGAGTGATTCTCGTCTCAGAGCGCTACCTTACTTAATCCTATAGTAAGCCAGGCTTTAGCCCAGCTCACAGACCCCAAGCAACCGGCAGAATTCTGGAGATAGCTCACAAACTCGCCTAATTGTTGTGGAGCCCTCCCCCCCCCCAAAGGCACGGGCTCAATCGGGTAATCCTTTGATGTGGGGCCAATGATCTCATTTCAGACTCATGCAGCACTTAGGAAAATTGCCTTCAACTCCTTTGTCTCTCACAGGATGACTTTATTTTTAGCATGTTATGCGATGTTACTTCAGATTTTTGTATTACGAACATCGGTAATGTCACGAGATGATTCTCTTTGGTACAAGAACTTTCATGCTTAGTAATAAAAAGCATAACTGGTACAGCACGATTTTCCACTTTCTAACTTAAACGTGCTATCGTTAAGTGAAGGTAAACTAATCCACGTTTCACATTTATGTATAACATAATCCCTTTCCTTCGCATTATTAAGCTCTAATAAATAGCTAGGTTTTTAGGACCAGAGAACGGGCAGGCGTGCGTCGTATTTTAGCCAGCATTCTACTCAAGAACAAAAACACATAAGCAACAGATTTCAGGACTGTAATTTTTAAACCGATAAATAAATATTTAAACACACGAGTAATGTAGTTAAAGCTAAGGCGGTGAATACTGTATACATTACATGTCGTTTTAAAGGCAATGTTTATAAATATTTCCTTCTCAACTATAAATTTATTAAATTACGAAACAAAGAATCTGAGCAAGGAATATTGATAACCAGAAATTCTTCAATTATTAGAGCACACTGAACTTTTGACCTAATGCTCTTTCTATTATATTCAATGTATGTAAACGTTTACCAACTGTTAACTGTGATTTCATTTACAGAAACTTCGAAGAATATTAAATACACATCCTATATTAAACAGAAATATCAATGTTTTCATGTAAAATATCGAGATTAGTAGAAAATATTATTAGCATTAAGCGTCAGACAGGTCTAATATGAAGAGTCTATAACAATAAGTTTAATTAAGTTCATTTATTCACGATATTCTTCGAAATATTTAAATTAAATCGCCGTTTAATTAAATAATCCGAGTGGTTTCCAACAACCACTTTTACACATCAAGTCGCGGTCGGCCATATTATAAATGAGGACAATTAATTATGTCAGGGTAATTCATTAAAATTGTAGGAAAACAAGTTCACAAATTACTCAGTTATTTTCTCCGACATTCGTTGATTTGTTTCTTTGTTACGGGCGTTTTGGTAGTGCATTACACCGACCCTCCTGCGATTTCGGAATGGCGTGTGCATCAAATTTTGCCAAAGACTCGCCAAAACGGCTACTGAAACCTATGAAATGCTAACCGCGGTTTAATTAATGTTTTGTCGTCAGAATATGCTGACATTTTACAAATGTAACAATCCTTATATATGGATTTATATTGAATCATAATATTCTTCTAATCGTAATTTTTTTGTAAACACGGTAATAACCTTCGGTCTCCATGAAAGGCGAGGAATTCTTTGATTAACTGAAGCACTCCATGGAGTTTGTTATATTCTTATAATTAATTTATTTTCTCGGAACCGTTCTGAAGCTACAGCCTCTCATCTCGTAGGCCTGCTTCTCTGTGTGCATCCAAAACTTACCTAACCTTAAATCTCACACCTCACATAATTTTCCTGACTCTGTAACCTAAACTTCCCACACGTTTTGTATCATGGCGTCGATGAGAATATTCAAGGGAGAAATATTAACACGAGCTTAAAATGTTCCTTGCTGAAGAGCTTTATAATTGTACTCTTCACCAAATATTACCAGCGTGATCAAATCAGAGAAAATGTGATGGGCTAGATATGTAGAACGCATGTGGAACTCAGGAAGAAAATGTACCATCTGAGAGATATAGGCATACTTGAGAGGTTAATACCATTAAATAATTGGTCTTAAAGATAAGTCATCATAACGATATGGACTGTAGTCATCTGGTGCAGAATATCCTGTGGCGGGCTCTTGTGAGCTGAAAACGAACCTTTGATTTCCAAAAAATATCGGGAATTTTTTGACCAGATGAACGACTGTGGTCTTGTGGAGTTAGTGGCGGTATGACCTAATGGTGAGGAATAGGTCCACACAGAGTGGACTTCCTAGAAATTTAGTTTTCTTACAATCGATACCGTAAGCATTTTAATATTATCCCACTTACGTCCATGAAATCTCAAGTGTTGAGATTTGGGGTTATCATGTTGGTCTTCTGGGTTTTAACGCCGTGTGTCGGAGAAACATAACGAAAAGTTCACACGACGCCACAACCCATAAGACCAACATCGACTTTCCCAAGTGATATTTACCTACGAGATTCCAAAAAAAATTGTAGGCAGTTTTTATTAATTTCCTGTTTCCATATTTTATCGACGTTTAGGGAAAATTCTGCCTATATATAAAGGTAAAAGTAAAGGAATTTGTGTTTGTAAACATAATACAGACCTTGTTGAGACACAAACCTTCAAGTTTGATTTCGGACATTTGGTGACTTTTTAGAAATTACCAAAAAAAATTTTTTTAGGAATTTACTGTTTCCTCCAGGGCCGACGTCGATTAAACCATCACCAGGTGAGAATGGTGACAGACGTTTCGGATGAGTTGCTTGTCTTCGTCTTCAGGATCTCTTTCGAATACGTGTGTCGAAAAGGTTGAGGCTCGGGGTGGTCCGGAACTTCGGTAATGTTTACCGTTTTGATATGGAAGACGACGGTGAGTTCAGACGGCGTTACCTGGGTTGTTGGTTGATGGGAACGTGAAACAAGGCGTGGCGTGGCATTCAGCACACATCTACCTGGTCTTAATTGAAAGAAGCAACACGAGGTGCGAGCTGAATCTGTTTGGAACGCTACCAGCCGCCAGTAGCGACTGCAGCGGCGGACTGGGCCCCACCACCTCATAGATGCAGAGAAACAGCCCTCGTCGTTCATTGAGTCCAGGTTTATCACGAGAAGATTTCTCAACTTCTTTTCTGGAATGATCGTCAGAGAAGAATTTGAAAGTGGCTTTCAGCTGGAGAAAATAAGATAGCCGAGAAAAGTCTTAATATTGATGTTACTCAGAGACAATGTAAATGTACGATGAAAAGTGTAAAGTTATGTAACATTAAATCACTTCAGACTCTTTTGTGCAATTCTGCTTATTTCAAATGTCTGGACCTCGCAGGATTCTCTACACTAAACAAAATATTTCGAAAAAGATTTACTACAAATGTAAGCCTTGCTTGTTCTTATTTTTAAAACTTCTATTTTTATACTTTATATCAGAAAATTTTGATACTTTGTAGTCAAAATTTATACAAGTTTAAATTTTGGTTAAATTTCTGAAAATTTTTAAAGATCTAAGTTCTCACGGGAGATGAAGACGTTAATATTGGTCTTCGGGGTTATAAAAGCCGTGTGAACTTCTAGGTAGATGGGGATTTTCGGAGAAACATACTGTTTCCATCTTCAGGGCTGAAAATTCCTACGTTGGTATCTACCAATCACGGTACAATCCAGAAGACCAACTTCGACAAATTTAAAGATCCATTTTTGTTAAAATATTATAGGAAATGGATTTAATTCCAGATTTGAATAAAATGTTTGGTATATGAACCATTTATGTGGTGATTTTTCAATTTTTTTTTTTTTTAAATTTGTTTGTGGGTGTTCTACTTTAATTTGACCTAGGTATATTCCCGTCTAATATGATATTATTTTCATCAAGATTTGGGATAACTCCCCTATATCAATTATTACCGTGTTCGACAATAAGGGATGACGAATCATCAATGGCTCTGCACTAGACCGATTAAAATTTAGTGACAGTTTCGGTTTATAAATATCAAAATCACTTGAACTAAAAGTTGCTGATTAAATATTGACGAGAACAAAACCAACAAATGTCCCTCATATCTTGCTACCGGTGTTGTACCACTCCTTTACCGTCGCCAGTCCGCCATCTTGTTCCATTCTAACTTCAGTTCAGTTTACATTACATGTACGAGTATATGTATAGAGTCTAAGTAACTCTATGAACTAGTTAGAGTTCGTGTTGTCCATCTAAACCTCCTAGCTCCTGGCTGCACAGTCCTTGTTGAAAAGCTGATAGTCTCTTAGATAACTACAAAAATACCTCACGTGTTATGGGAAATGGGATGTTCATTACCATGTTAACAACAGCCAGTAACCAGTAGTTTTACTGAGTAACTCGATACTGGTTCAGTAATTCCTGAGATAGTTCGACATAATCGCGAGTTTTATCGAGATGAAAAGATAAAACAATGGTAAACAGGCCTTTTATAAATCTTAACGGAAAATTCAAAATTTAAAATCCATCGAAATAATGTTTCTTATGTTTATTATTTGACACATAGAAATTATGGAATGTATTATGTAATTCATACCAATAAACCATAATCGCCTCCATACAAGTTTAAATTATTAAGTATTTTTACGAAACAATATGATTTTTATATTTTAAATTGGAATGTTTGCGGTTACAGATAAGTTAAACTGTAAAATTTCTTATTCATTTTTATTTTCTGTATTAGATTGGTCGCTGTAATTTAAGCTCTAGATTTGTTTTCGTATAAAACATATATAATCTCAAAAATGTGTCCACAGCCTATATGCGCTTAAAATGTTAAACTGTCATAAGAGTTATGTCTCTCTTATAGCTGAAGGTCCATAAAATCCATTTGCTGCTAATTAAAGACTGAAATTCTGACTATACAGTGCGTTTTAAAGACCTGTCCATCATGAAAGATTTAATAGAATTGGGCATTTGTCTGTATGATATTTTATTTAAAAGAATCTCACCGTCCCTATAACAAAATTGAGATTCGATGTTGGTATACCTGCTGCTATATTGTAGACTGAAAAATTGCATCACAGATTCAATTTTAGTTGGCTCCATATATAGAATAAGGGTATTTTCATGTCAAGTTTTGTACCACTTAAAATTCAAAAGTATCCATAACTTTATATAGGTTTCGTTGATTTCATTATCAAGCGAATTCAAATTCTCTCTTCGCTTCTGATTAATACAATATTTCTGGAATTTCACAGTTTTATGGGTTTAGCAAAATCTAGCCGTGCTATGATGGTTGTCTTCTGGGTTGTTGAGCCGAGTAGTCTGGTAGAAGTTTATCGATGTTTCAGAAGTCCTTGTTGCTTCCATCATCAGGGCAGAAACACATAAGACAGCCATATTAACTTTAAAATAAATCACCAATTATAAATTACTCCAGATTATAAATACTGAAAATAAACTGTATTTTAAATTACTTCTCTCTTTATTTACTGGAATATAAAAATAATAAAATAAATTATAAATTTTCAGGAAAGGTACTAACAACACGTAAATATTATAGTGTACTTCACATTTGAGTACAGACATGTTTTCAAAATGTGTTTGCCATTTTGAAATCCTATTTGAACTTGATGTCAGTTAATTCTGTACACGATTTGACTATTACACACAGTCTGTAATTAACTTTCTTATATTTCATTACGTATTACTGCCTGACACATTAAGATGTTTGATACAAATGTAAATTATATCCCAAACCTTAAAGATATCTGAACCTTGTGCCTTATGAAATGCACCGATTTCGTGTTCGTTGTGATTTCACTTAGACCTGCTTTGTTTAATGACTCTATAAGTAGCTGAGACACTTTAACGCCTAATTAAATATAATTGTGCCAATCCTAAACCAGATGGATCTAGTCTGCACCATCCCACCAGAAATGTTATTACAATTTCCGTTTCCTCGGTGTACGAATTTTGTCTCTCGAATGTCATTCGCCTTGATTTGGTCGCCCTTAATAATATTTTATGAAGATTACAAATTATGTCGCCTTATCACTACATCTAAACATTCCCTTCAGCACCTTCGAACTACCACGACCAAGCCATTTTCCCGAAAATATTTATATGCCATTGGACGGAGTTAACGTAGTCATTGAACTGAACGACACCCGAATCTTAGCTCTCGTGTAGACGATCAGTTATAACGCAGTGAGTCCGAACCCTAACCAGTTCGGCACGGTTACCGCTATAAAGTTCAGCTAGGCAACGTACCTCCCACCTGCAGCCCACCCGCGTACCTAAACTCAGGTGCCATCCCAAATATCTTGCACCTCTCTGGTTATCTGTCTGCAATATACCACCATGAATTCCCCCCCTCTCTCTCACCGTCATCACGAGATCGGTCTCTACCTTAAACCATGTCGATTTCTTGATAAGTAAATGAAAGTTATTTGTGAGACGATGGTAAAAAAATCATGAATCATAATTCCATAAAACAGACTTTACTTAGACGCATGCACATCGAGAAAATTATCGATTATAACTACAGGTCGATTATATTCTGCGTCTCGGTTTTCGCGCCGTGTAAACTCTTCGGTAGATGCCGACGTTTCGGTTGAGCGTACTGTTTCCATTTTCAGGGCTGAATATCAAGACAATGTGTTTCTATACGGCGCAAATCCCATAAAACAATTATCATCCTCGCCTAAGTTAAAACCTCAAATCTCACGTAGCTGCTGTTCGCCAAATGTTTGGCACTGGTATGAATGACCTCTCGCTCAGACAAGTTGGAAGAGAAAATGTACATACAGAATGTTGGTAGAGCAACCAGTTGGAAAACGTCACCTTGGTAGACTGAGAAAGAGATGGGCAGACATTAATATTGATCGGAGATGTTGATGACGTCTGAATGGGCGAGGAAGGAAGTGACAAGAGAATTGTGTCCGCTTGTTGGGTTCATTACCCGTGTGACACAAGCGGTTTCCACTACAGCTGAGTCTTAGTATAGATTCACTAGCATCAGCTGCCAAGACATTATCTCCTCTTATGGCCCCCGAACACGCCGCGTTGACTTTTAGACTTAATTCTGCCCAGATCTTTACATTATAGTCGTCTAAGATCCATTTTAATATTATACATCTGTCTAATGCATATTATTCATATAAAAATTGGCCATTTCACAAATTCACACTATTTTTATGTGATCTACTTTAATACAATTCTCCCATGTAGTTGTTTTCCTTAGATTTATCGCTTACAATTTCATTCGAAATTCTTGAGACTCCCTGCTCTACAAGCAACAGACTTCATCAATAGCTCTTGGCTTCCTTTGGCAATAAATGTCATCTCTTTTTGAACCCCAAGTCGTGTAAAGTATTAGTCAAAATTAGAGAAAGTGTCTACAGGTCTTAACAAAACTCAGTAACATCAATTTTTAACGAAAATTCAACGTTAAAAAATATTTACGTGCTTACAGATAGATGGATAATCGGACAGTCGGACAAAGCTGTTTTAATATTCGCTCCGCAGGAATTTAAATCCAACTAAGTTTTAAACAATAAACATAAAAGAACAACTAAAATGTTTCATTTGTTGTCCTTAGCTCCACCAGACAACATCCATCTTCATCCACTTACATTTCAGTTAACTTTTCACTAATCATAACATTCGATGTTATAATTTTATAACATGAGCTACTGACAGCGTCCTGAATAAACAGAAATGTAAGTAGATACATTTTCATTTCAATACTGCTTTTATTCTAGACTTCATCGTTCGATATTCTAAAACGATACGACTATGTTTCAAGAGCTGTCCCTTTCTCTCGTTCCGGTAAAAAAAAACTGTTCTATTGGGTCCTGTAGGAGAGGCTAATCGCATTCCTGAACAGGGAATATTAAATAAGATTTGAGGTCTTCTGACTTTTATCGCCATGTAGTCTGGTAGACGTTTACTGACGTTTCAGAGAGCCTTACGATGACTCATCGCCCTGATGATGGAAGAAGGAAGGACCTCTATAACGGTAGTAAACTTCTACGTGGCGCTACAACCCAGAAGATAGCCATCTAGGTACAATTTAAGACGAATCAAGTCCATAAAATCAGCAATACTGAATGCAATGTACTATCCTCAGAACACTTTGGGTTGGGTGTTTGAAGTGACAGCAGTTCTTTTGACAGAATTACTTTGTCGGACAGTACAATTCTGTGGCCGACGGAACTAGGCCCGTCTTTAGCTGCCCCGTATCTGACCTGGTCTCTGTAGAAGCTCCCACTTTCATTTTATCTCACTTCTTTATTCCTAAGGGGTTTCTTTATAGACATTCCACACTTTACTACACTTCTAGTCGCCAAAACAGACACAGGGAGGGTTGAAGTATATTTATACAAAGAATTTCTTATGGGTATGTGGTATTCAGTTGTCAAACAAATCCCTTCTTAGTAGTTATACTTCTGTACTTGCAAGATATCTTTCCTGAGCGTTCTACTCTGTCCACAGCAAAGTACAAAGAATAGCAAGTAATTTCTTAACTCATATCGCCGAGCGATATTCAACTGCTACAATATTGTACTGCAGAATATAATTCGCATGCAAATACTTTAAGTATGTGACTTCAGGAACGCTCGGTCGATAGTAATATATATTTTCAAAGTACAAACTAATTGCATATCTTATCAAAGTACACATTAATCTCATGTCAACATAATGAAGTTCGTATGGGCAGATACAATCCAAAATGTGACACTTTGCAATGCAAATTAGCTCTACTACTGCGAACGAATTTTGCTGGACTTAGAATTGTTTGATGCAATCATCATGTTAGTATTACGGATTGCGGTAAATTAAAAAGTCTTAGATTGGATCATCTTCTACTGGCATAACTTCCACGCCAAATTTAATCAAAATCCGCCCATGGGTTCTTCAGTTAAAGCATGTGGACTGACGGACAGACAGACTAACACACGTGATCAGATCTATGTTACAAATATAAGATGAACATTTACCCATGGGCCATTTTACACTACTCTTGCATATATCACACATTCTGAAGATAGAATTTTCAAGGAGTTCATGTATGAAAGGATTATAACTAACTAGATGGCTTACGGAACCCGAAGGTTCATCACCGAATTAACCAAAGCCCTGTCCTGGGCCAACAAAATCCAGTCTCCTTCAACTCCTATCTCCCACAGATCCCGCCTGAGATTATCCTCCCATCTATGTCTAGGTCTCCCCGGAGGTCTCTTCCCCTCAGGCTTCCCAAATAGTGGACCCAACCAACCAGATGGCTTAGGGAACCCAAAGGTTCATCACCGAATTAACCAAAGCCCTCCACCGGACCCTGTCCTGGGCCAACAAAATCCAGTTTCCTTCAACTCCTATCTCCCACAGATCCCGCCTGAGATTATCCTCCCATCTACGTCTAGGTCTCCCCAGCGGATTATACGACTAAGAAATCTTGTTTATCACAGCCTCAAACCGAGCGCCAAAGAAGCCCAATGTTCAGAAAGCAACAAGTACTTCGCATTTGCAATGCAGCAGTCGTACGTAACTGACAAATGTGGCTCGCGGGAAACCATGAGCAATCTCATCTCCTGCTAAATTCACTCTTTTCGGAATAACTTTCCATTTTTAAACTTGTTGCAGAGATTCAAATTCAGAGCAGAGACATTTGGATGGAGGTCTATGAATACCGTCGACTACCCCCACACCCAAATAATGACAGTTTTTATTAATTGGCCCATAATTATTACGTAGTTGACGCAAGAAATTCATACAAAATTCTAATACGGAAACGTGGAAAAATTTCAGAGACTTACTGAAGTTTTGTTAAGGTAATTCTTCTGTAAGACATCGAGATAAATCATAAATACAAATCCACATTACGATTAGTCAACAATTTCTAGCATGGCAATTGTGCGAATGCTTTAAACTATAAATGACAACGCTAACATAGTTTGAATCTATATAATCACAAAAATAATGCAACAGATGGCTTGCTAATAGTTTTTATTTATTTATTTATTTATTTATTTATTGTGGCAGTCTCAATGTACTATTCGTTCGCTATCTTGCTTGCACAGAAAAACGTAATGATCTGTCTGATGCCACATATTATCTTTGACAATTTCCACCGAAAATTGGAAGAGTATTTTCAGGTACATTTATTTTAACAATTCCACTGTAACTTTTATCATAACAAATAGGTTAATAAAAGTATGCA
The DNA here is from genome assembly GCF_000696155.1 of Zootermopsis nevadensis. Next base: position 352,112 of record NW_019059699.1, on the reverse strand, counting down.
AGAATCATGTAACTTTAAGGATTTGTTTATATGTACTGTAGACTCCCGTGTTGTTCCGGAGACAAGTTACGAACCTCCTGCCTTATCTTAATATCGTATAGGCTTCAGTGTATGTGCTAATGCAATTTTGCCGATTATGATAGGGAATCTTAATATCTAACATACGATACTCAGTCAAGATGTTATCCCGGAACAAGATGCCATTTCTAACTTCTACAGATGCTTTCGTTATGCGATAGAAAATCAGAACGAACATAAACTTCAAATTCGATGTACATTGACGAATTCTTTCCTTGAACCAAGTGATAGAAAATCAGAACGAATCTTCTGGGGTTGTTGCGCTGTGTAGTCTGGTAGAAGTTTATCAACGTTTCAGAGGTGCGTGCTGCCTTCATCCATCAGAGTGATGATGGAGGCAACAAAGATCTATGAAACATCCCTGAAAACCTCAAATCCTACAAGTCCTAATCTCATTTCATTTAAATTGTGCAGTGAATCCATTCTTATTGCGGCCTAATTATAGTCGTATTATTATTATTATTATTATTGTTACTGTTATTATTGAGTGCACTAAAAGCTTGTAAAATTAAATCAAGAACATAGTAAGAGCATAAACTCTGCTTTTCACTTTGAAATAATTTATATTTTGTGTTAATTAAAATGATAAGAAACTGTAATAAAATTATAATTATCAGCAATTTATGTTTGCAAAATTTTATTTTTTATATTGGCCGAAGGAAAACAGATAGTGGTCTGTCAATAGTACAGGCACCTCCTTAAAATATTTGCAGTTGCTCGCCTGATAAAGAAATTCCCGACTTTTACGAATGTGGAATATTATTAAAGACTGTAGCCCTTTGTTGGTATTTGTAATTTGTTTATAATTTCCTATTTAAGCTGTGAGTGTTCAGATGCAAACTTTCGAGGAACACGTGTTTAAACTCCGTCTTCTTAGGTTAAGCTCAAAATGAACAGATGAAGGTGTTTACGCGCTTAATCGAGCTCTACGACATTAAGGCTTTGCCCGGGATGTTCTTTTGTTAAATCTTATGTGGTATCGCCTGATTCGACTTCTGATGGTTCAGTGAAGTGTTTTCTTCGCGGTACGGTCTGGATTCGTAAATATTATGAAGACGAGCTTCGGCTTCAAAGGGTTAACCAGCTGATTTTCGTAATGGTGAGGTGTAGTGTTTTCTTCGCGGTACGGACTGAATTCATAAATAATATTCAGACGATCTTCGGCTTCAAAGGGTTAATTATAACTGTAATTCTGCTGTACATGAATGTTCGTTATCATTTCTACGAATTTTGCATATATTTCGTGTCTGTAATTTCCAGAACGGAGAAAGTTACATAGCAAGGAGCGTAATTAATTGTACTTATGAAAATGACTGTTAGTTAGGATGTTGCATAGTGAATTCCCGTAGAAATTAATCGAAGTTTCGGAGGCGTTTACTGCCTCCTTCATCAGGAACCCTGTCTCCTCCATTTTTATTGACTTAATAATATTAAGATTTCTTTGTTCCGATTGAGGAAAATCAGCAAAATGTTAGAAGTACCGAGAGACGACACCCAGTAGAGATTTCCATGACCATCAATTTTAGATAAGTTTATACCTGAAGAGACAATAGACGTTCAAAGCAAGTTATCTCGTGCGTAGCAAGGAAAGTGCTAACATAGTTGCGTATAGGCTAGGCCCTATATGGGTTAAGGGCTGAAAGACCAAAATCTATTTCCGGAGTGGGGCATAGAATTGTCTTTTCCCCATCACTTATTGTTTCTTCGTATTTTGATAAATACGCTTAATGTTAACAATATTTTAAATAACATTTACTTACCATGTAGTAATTTTATACGAAGACCGTTGTTATGCGTGAATAGATAGGACTATATGTCTATTACATGTTAATGAAAAGTGGAATTTACAGCCTATAAGGTCGACACAAATTGAAATTTAATTCGTCCGACTATTTTTATTATCGACCTCAAATATCAAATCACTTGACAATCGGAAATGATTCCTTTCGCAATGGTTTAATTTTAAAGCACTTCGTGGGCTGAACGCGTATGTAAGTTGTCGACGTCTCAGAGGAACATGCTGCCTCCATTATCAGGACTGAAGTGAGGAATTATAATATCTTTGTTATATCAGATTCTATGTTTTGTCACGCTAGATACCGTGAAGGGTAACGAGGAGACTGTTTGAATATGAGGAGGGGGAGGTAGGAGGAGTACAGTCAACATCACATAAGGAGGAGTTTTATAATCCATAAATTATTACGAAGATCAAATCAATGAACATGTAATGGAAAAGATGAGAAATACATACAAAATATTAGTAGGGAAACCTGAGTTGAAGACACCACTTGGGAGACCTAGACGTGTGTGGTAAGATAATATTAAAATGAATCTTCAAGGAAGAGAATATTTCCACCAAACACTCAACGATAAATGTGTTCTATTGTGTCACTTAAAACGGTCAGAATATAAATAAGCACATCCAAGAATTATCCACCAAATATAACGTGCTTGATAATTTCCACTGATATTGCATTTAATTAAAGGTTTAACATCCAGTATGAACATTGTATTTTATTTATATGTATAATCTACATAGCTAATCAATTTGGTATTTAAAGCCAATGTTTCGTCATGTATTAAAGTCGGTTATAGAGTATAATTATGGGTCCAATTAAAATTAAATAAAATTTGTACTCTACAAATTAAAGGTAAAACACATAGGCCTACTTAAACAAATCAAATAGTTGTCATTAACCGAACTTATGGTAGTCTATATCGAAATATATATATGGATTAAAATATGAGCGTTTTACTAAGATACGTATCCTGTAGGAGAGATTTGCAAATATATTTATCTTAAATCTTTTGTCGAGTAAGTCAGTTCATGTCTTAGTTGTTCATGATAAATTTTAAATATGTGGCACTGGATATGGTGAAGGAAGATTTTTATTTATATTTTTAGTATACCTGTATTTGAGGAAATTGATGCGTCGTTAAGTAAATACTACCGTCTTTGTCTAGTGTTCTGTGGTACAGGAAACGTCTCAACTGATTAAAGATTACAAAATACTACGACAGGACAACAGAGTATAATATTAAAATGAATGTTAAAGAAATAAAGGGAAGTGTATTTTATGGCTTAGGATATGGAAAGTGCCGGCTGTTGTGGACACCGTGATGAACTTTCGGATTCCATAGTGCGGGAAATTTTTCGCTAGCTGAGCGGGTGTTTGGATTCTCAAGACGTAACCTGATCCAAGGAGGTATTTGTTTAATCCATTAGTTGGCGAAACTGTATATTCACGAGACGTAAAGCAATATATTTAATAGTAAACGCCATGAAAACCCTGTCAGTTGAAACACACGCTCCTACACTGAAACGTCGATAATCTGACCAGGTGAAACACGTCTGTGCAGGTGAATTATTGAACGCTACAGCTGAGAATCCTGGCCAACCCCCGGTTAATTATACTGCCTGCACATCTGCTTTTAGTTTAGCAGCGGTCCGCTACTAATTGACTGGCGCTGCTGCTACACGCTACACAATGGAATAATAAACAAGCATTGGTACTGACCGTGGTTTAATCAACGCCGATTTATCAAAACCCAGTTTAATTTTAGTTGAATTAAAACAGAATCGACTATAGTATACACAATACGTGTGAGAAATGGATCCCACTTAATTTTATAAAGCCCTCTAAAATCGAGGGTGGAGTCAATATAAAGATTAAATGAAATAAATACACGTGGATTATGTAAATAAACGTTTGACGAGGTAAATGTTCATGAATGTGTAAGTACATACTTAGAACTACGTACAATTTACATGCAGCTCAAACGAAAGATTTTCTTGTATTACAAATTTGACATTAAATTAACACATAACATCAGTCTATCTTTCATGAATGCTGTAACTATAATAATGATGATTATTACGATACAAAATTGCGTCATTAAGATGGTGGAATAGTTTTCAGAAATTCTAAACCTCGGATCAGCTTCACGCTTCGCTCGCTTTAACCAAGTGAAATAAATCCCTGCACACGTTGTACAGGGGAATCAGTGGGCCACAACAGAGCTGGACCTAATCGCGAGGAATATAAAATTTCCTACGCCGATGTCCGAGACGTCTGACTCGTACGATGCGAAAACATTTCGATATTAAGACTTTTGACGGTGACGTAGTCTGCATTTGGGGGAATTCGTTAGTCTGGCTTAAAGCGCCGTAAAGATTTCTCATTAAATTTACCTTACATTGTGTATTCTCAGTGATATTTCCAAAGATAATGCTGTAATAAATTGTATTAATGTTCAAAACAAAATAGTTCCACTCTTGCCAACATTGGTGGGACACTAGTAGTAATAATAATAATAATAAATCCTAAACGTTTCCAGCCATAACCATTTTATCGTAAGACTTGAGGTTCTCACAGCGGCGAGTATGAAGATTTCCGTCTTCTGGGTTGTTGCGCTGTGTAGTCTG